>BPLR01001352.1:0-38441 GCA_021605095.1 Caerostris extrusa | reverse complement strand
TGAAACATGGCTCCATCATTTCACACCGGAGTCGAAATCGACAGTCAGCCGAGTGGACTGCACGTGATCAACCGACTCCAAAGCGTGGAAAGACGCAAAAAGTCGGCTGGCAAGGTTATGGCATCAATATTTTGAGATACGCATGGTACTAATATTCATTGACTATCTTAAAAGGGAAAAAGCATAAACAGCGACTATTACGTAGCGTTATTTGAGCGTTTAAAGACGAAATCGCGGAAAAACGGCCTCATTTTGAAGAAAGAAGAAAGTGCTGTTTCATCCACGACAATGCACCGTGTCACAAATCAATGAAAACGATGGCAAAAATTGCATGAATTGTTTGCTTCGAATTGCTTTGCGGCCCACCTCCAGATCTGGCCCCCAGTGATTTTTCCTATGTGACTTTTGCCCCAGTGACTTTTTCAGGATGCTCGCTGGACAGAATTTCGCGCCGACTAAGAGTTAATCACCGAAACTGAAACCTATTTTAAGGCTAAAGACAAATCGTGCTATAAAAATGGTATCGAAAAATTGTATGACCGCTATAATCGTTGTATCTCCTCGAAAGCAACTATATTGAATAATAAAATCAAATTTTGTCAAAAAAAAAAGAATTTTTCTATGTCAGCCCACCTGGTATATTCATATAATAAAAATGGGTTTTAAAATTTTAAAAAGTAAAATGGAATGGATTATTTTAGCAAACTTTTATTTCAATTCTTTGAATAATTACAAGGTTATCTAAAAGTACAAGTGTACAAGTATGCATTATATGACACATTGGTATTATTATTAATATTTACTTTGCCTTATTCCACGTTTTATAACATTGTGTCTGTGTCGTCCACTGTTCTTAATTCAAAGTATGTTTTTGAGAAGTATATTTACTACAAAGAATATATTATAGGTTTACAAAATGGGTAACTCTATTGAATAATAAAATCAAATTCTATCAAAAAAGGAATTTTCTATGCTAGCCTACGAAAGTTTCAGCCCACCTGGTACATTTATCAGGAAAAGCTATTTTTGAATAAACACACATATGTCTGATTCAAGTAAACACGGCATGTCATAAACATGTTTTAATAACCTCACAATATATAACAATTAAATTCTTTTGTTGTTGACATTTTTAAAATATTTAGTACGAATTTTACTGTGAGTTTTATTAAATAATTGTCATTGTAAGGGCTGGAGATGATATATGTGAAAGAATGATTATTTACAATTTGTTACTATTTTTTCCGCTAAAAATTTTCATTAAAAACCTTCTACGAACATTTGTTTTTCATACATCAAATTAATAAATGTCATATTTTTCTCCCAAAGAAACATTTCAATTATTTCCACCCCTTATTAATATAATGGGAAAAAATTCTCAATTGGTGTCTTAACTCATTATTTTTCCGAAGTTAATCACTATCTTCACTTTTTCTCATTAAAAAGAAACAGTAAATTGCTTTTTAAAAAATTACTTGATCATTTCCTCTTCATGTTAATCATTAGGGACAGTAAATAACTGTTTTCAAAATAAACGATACATAGCTAAAACAACTGTTAAAACATAATAAGTAAATGCATTCAATAAATATTTCATAATAATAAACGATAAACTCCGAAATTCGACAAATAAATAATGGAAAGTGTGGGGATAAAAAATGACAACTATTTTGTCAAATGCATTTTCAAACTCGTATACGATAGTCGTGAAAAATTATCATTACTTTCAAAATGAAATATAAAGGCGTATTCATGATAAGTGGGCACGGATTGATCATTAAGACAATGTCTAATGGTAATGTCTCAGGTGAAGTTTTATCATAAAATTCAATAGTTCTTGGGTTTTTTCTCAATTTAAATAATTTAGATTTTTTAATTTAATGCTAGTGTATTTTGCATAAAATATTTCATCAAAAATCTATAGCTAATGGGTTAATTTATTGTTTTAATATTAGTTCACGTTGGAAGTCTGTTTAAAATCTAATTTCAAAATCAGTAATATTTATCATCTAATCGTATTTTATAACAATAAAATATTTCTTAAATTTTCTATACATGTTAAAAAAATTTAAAATTTAAATAATTATTATTTTTAAAGTTATAAAATTTATATCTTCTACTTTATTTAATTACATTTTCGGTTTTTACAATAAATTTATTAAAAAGCACTCCTTGCTCTTTTTCACATAAAATCCATTGTACAATAAAAGTAAAGCACATTGTACAACAAATGGAACACACATTGTACAATAAACAGAATTGAGCTAATTATATTCATCAGATTGTTCTAACAATGGCAACCATGCACGAATACCACAAAATATCAAAGCATATTTAAAGCCGAGGAAGTTCGAATGAGACACTTTTGTACGAAGTGTTTCAATTGGTCTAAGAGCAAATGTCTCGTCAATCAAGTCGGAGCATTTAGTGTTCCAAATAAGGGGCGACTTGATTAAACGGGGTGTAAGAACGGAAGAGGACACCATCTTTTGTCTCAAATCGCGTCCTCTGTCAGCGGAAATCAATTAACTGTCTTCATGTTGTGTGCTGAAGTACCCGCATTCCAGATAAGGATTTGTTGGTCAAGGCAAATTGAAACTGGGAGTTGGTGCTTTTTTTTATTGTGTGTGCTTTTGCTAGACTTTTTAGTTTTCGACGCTCGGTGGAAAATCAGAAAGAAACTTATAAAATTTCTTTTATTTTTATTATTGTGAGGGCCATTAATGAATCTCGAATTTAATACAAAAGTCAATATTAGAGTTCCCGTAACGATTCGAGTTTATTTAAGGAAATGCTTTGTTTAAATGGATTGTGAAAAGTTCATCAGATATTTCTTTCTCCCAAATATACATTTATTTATTATTATTATTATTATATTTATTTATATATTTTAGATTATTATTATATTTATATATATATATATACATTTATATATATGCATATGTTATTATATATATATATATATATATACATATATATATACATACATATGTAAGCTATGAACAGTTCACAACGAACTCACATGGTAGACATTGCATTTTAAGAATTTACAGATTACAGCCTCGTATCTGTGTGACGCATAAAAGAGAACCATGAAAGCATACAACAAACATCCTGAGTGCAAATGCAAAACACTTACGCATACTGTCACAATCGCTATCGAGTTTTTTCGTTTCTGAAATAACTAAGAGCAACGAAAGTCTCCTGAAAATTCGAACCTTAACTCTCAAGCAGGCTGGCTGGGCACAATATTAGTAGACTACGAGACAAGCTATGCTTTTTTTAACTACATTTTATAATGGAAAAAGGAAGCCATGATTTTTTGGATGTTGCTGTTTAATTTTTGAATCATAAATTTAATATTTCGCATTGCAAGAACATTATTTCACAATAAACGCATTACAAAGAACATTGTACAATAAATTTAAAACACACTGTACAATAATAGGAATTGCTCTCCTCATATTCATCAGATACGGGCCTGATGGCCCGAATGGCTAGCGCTCTGGCGTTCGGTACCACAGGTATCGGGTTTCGAATCCCGGCTTTTGCCCATGGGTGTTGTAGTGATTCGGAATCCACTTTAAAAGCCGTAGGTCCCGGTCCCTAATAGGATCGTGAGCGCTGCGGGGGCAGTGTTACTCCTCGTCCGTGGCTTCCATCAAGTTACGCCCGTAAGGTGAGTAACGTGCAGTGCAGCCCTTATAGGCATCCAAAGTTCATGTCTGTTTGCCAGCTGCTTTGGAAAAAATATATATATATTCATCAGATTGTTCCTAACAATTGCTGCCAGGCTACCATATCCCTTTTATTCATCTAACAATGGCAACCATGCACAGTACCACAAATATCCAAAACATATTTAAAGCCGAAAAGTTCGGGATGAGACGTTTTTGCCCGAAGTGTCTCAATTTGTCTAAAGAAAACGTGTCTCTAAGAGAAAAACGTCCCGTCCAATCGAAGTGCTCCGAATGGGGGCGACTTTATTAAACGGAAGAAGACGGAAGAGGAGGCCATCTTTTGTCTCGAATCGCGTCCTCTGTCAGGCGGAAGACAATTATCCTCTTCAGTGTTATTGGTCACAAGTACCCGCGTCAAAGGTAAATTTGTTGGTGAGGCAAGAATTGGAAACTGGGATTCGCTAATTTTTCTGTGCTTTTTGCTGGACTTTTTATTGTGGTTTCGACACTTGGTGGAAAAAATCAGAAAAACTTATAAAAGCTCTTTTATTTTTTATTATTGCGAGACCCATTAATGGATCTCGAACTGGGGCTCTGGTGTAAAAGTCAATATTAGGGCTCCCGTACAATTCGAGTTTATTGAAACGAAATTTGCTTTGCAGATATTTTTTTTCTCTCAAATATATTTAAACATAACATATATTTATTTATTTATATTATTATGCTTATAAAAAATACATTAAATAATAAAATATTTTAATTAATTAAATTATTTTATTTATTTTTATTATTATACTTATGTTATTACATTTATATTTATATATTATATATATTATGTAATAAATAAATGCAAGAAT
This sequence comes from Caerostris extrusa, assembly GCA_021605095.1. NCBI lineage: Eukaryota > Metazoa > Arthropoda > Arachnida > Araneae > Araneidae > Caerostris > Caerostris extrusa. The sequence goes on along the minus strand of BPLR01001352.1, from coordinate 33,904 downwards.
AATTTAATCAACAACTTAGATCATTTTTCTGTAAAACTGCAGTAATTTAAATTATTATCAGATCAATATTTTTGGAATTCAGTTCTAATAACTGAAGTGGGGAGTCAGGCAAAATATTTTCAACTCTTGAGTCGAACCCACATACGATTCCCAAATCTATCACTAACACATTGAGTTTTCCTAATTTTAAATCTTAGAATCTTTTCTAATGGATTTATAGGAATTGTAGATTACATTGTGTATTGTAAATGTAGTTTATATAATTTGTAGATTTTGAAAATATAAAATGTTTATAAAATAGTTGATTGTCGATATTTAAACCGACTGTCAACTTCTTCGAAAATACTCGATTCCCAAATCCGACACTCTTTACCTGGTTATTTATAATTTAAATTGATTAATTTTAATGAATACATTTTTAATTTTATCAAAAAAATTTTTGTATGTAAATATAAATATAATTACTTTATGATACTCTTTTCAAAATTTGTTTCAGCAAGGGACTAGTTCTATACAATACAAGGAACTTCTGAAAACACAATTTTTAACAAATTTAATAACAATCATTCAAATGACTTATCTACAATGTAATAAATTTTGTTTGCAATGTAAAAGAATGATTCAAAGCACAACACTGCGCAAATAACTATTTACACACAAAACTTATAATAAAAACATTACAACACTTGTGGATATCTACCCCGTTTACAAAAAACTTCACAGTTTCTGGTCACCTTCTCCAATTTCCAGAGTCCTCGGCATTACGACTAGTAACTCGGCGAGCAACCCCACCAGCAAACTCATTCCCCCCCTTAAGAAAAAAATGTATACATCTCCCTACTGACCACTATAGAAGATATTACAAAATAAAACTCGAACATTTTTATTAAACCAATTTGTTCAAAATGAACCACACAGTACAAGCAGACCTTTTACTATGAATCTCGATTTATAATCTAAAACCTTAAGAGAAATTAGCACATAGTACTCAAACATTTTAACAACCTATCTATAACACATACTTAACATTTTTACCCTACTAACAGAATTTGCATATACATAACTTTATCAGGATCTGGAATATTTAATTCTTATCTTCTCGAGTTTAAACTTTCTTTCTCTTTTCAAGTTCTTCCCATTCTAATCCGTCAGCAGTAACAATTTTCAAAATCGACTCCTCGACGTACCTTTCAGATATCAATATCAAGTTCCAAAGGTCTAAAATCTTTAAATCTCTACAATCTCATTTTCTGTTTCGATATACAACTCGCAGCCTGATGACCAATTGGCTGGCGCTGTGGTCTTTGATACCACAGGCTTCAGGTTCGAATCCTGGCGGGGGGCATGGATGTTTGTGAGTGGTTTTGGAATCCACGTTAAACTGTAGGTACCGGTCTAATTAGCCCAAAGTGTACAGCTACAAACCAAAAAACCCAGCCAACTCTTCGAGATCATATTTTAGGACATTACTGGGTAAGTATGCCTTTGCAACTTACTTTATTTAACCAATTTAATCATCAAGCAGCAACAGTCTTGGACTCCTTTTCCTCTGGTAGAGATCGTTTGGCTTGGTTTGTCGCTGTACGATCATTTTGTGTACACTGTGGGCTAATTAGACCGGGATCTACAGTTTAAAGTGGATTCCGAACCACTCCCAAGCATCCACGTCACAGCCTGGATTCGAACAGGAAGGCTGCAGTAACAAACGCCTGAGCGCTAGCCAATCGACCATCAGCTGGTACGATCCGGCTGACTGCGGCAGTAAGGAACTCACTCTATACAACAGAAGGAACTTCTAAAAACACATATTTTAACAAATTCTATAATATAATTATTAGATAGCTTATCTACAATGCAATATTATGTATTTATAATGTAAAGAACTATTCAACAACCGATCCCACATAATTTACTATTTACACACGATCTATAACATTACTACACTTGGACGACATTTACTTCCCCCCCCTCCTTCCATAACTTTGCAGCTACTGGTAATCTTCCTCAAAAGTTCCTCGGGGCTTCAGCCGTATACTGTACTTAATGCTTTTGCTCTTTGTCTGTCTGCCTGTCTCTTGCTTTTATCTGATTTTTCTGTTTGCCAGGATCTTCTTTTCTCGCCAGGAACGTCAGATGTCATTTTCCTCTGTGTGTCGCATTCTTGATCGACTATCTAAGAGGAGCCGTAGATTCTCAATTTAAAAAAAAGTATTTCATCGGTAAATGAAGTTTTAATTTTTCTATAAAACTTTAAAATGTGTAATTTTAAGATGCTGATTAAGTTTAAAAATAAAATTTATCGTCTATTACATTTATTATAAAAGTAAATAACAATAGTTTAATCTACATAAGCAATTGATTGTTATAAAAAATGCAAAGTATTCATAAACAAACATGACATTTCATTCCTACGCGTGATGCCGTGGTTGTCCAAGCTAGCCAATGGTCAATAGACGATTCTTTATTTCACTAAACCTCCACATACGAATTTTTAAACGGAAGAAAAAATCAAGCTAGATGAACAAACGCGATGAAGGTTTGGGTACTCTGTTGGCATATACTGCATTCACTATTTTAAGAAACAAGTCGACTCAGTAAAAGATTGTTATTGAGCATCTTGTATCGGCATTCAAATAATCGGGGTTTTCTTCAATATGTGAAATGAAATGAGAGTGTGGGTCATTCTACGGCAAAAAAATACTTCTGTAACGATGCTCCTTCCTACACATTGGCAAGAGTAACGTTCAGGAGAAAGGGTCAGTGGGCTTCGAGACTCTCCTCCGAGAGGAAGTACAGCTCAACCTGCGCTCAAGCTGAGAAACGTTTAGTTTACAGTCTTTCATCCAAGATTCAAAAGGAAACTGGTATTAAGTGGGGTATTAATCCATGCCAAGAAAACCTCTACAGAAAGTATTACTTCCCTACCCTCATTATACACTGGGACGATATCGACAAAAATATCTCAGTATAATTGGCATCCAACATCACAAATGTCTGAAGTTCACTTTGTTTTTTTCTGCTAAAGAATCTTTTTAAACCTGATATACAATATCCTATAATGTGGAACTCAACATCACTAACATAAAATGCAATTTCAAAAACTACAGAAAATATTCAATTACTTTTAATATTAAAATCTAAAATTAATAATTAATTAATGACGCTTCAAAACTAACAACTTTCAGCTTATGTAAATTATAAAATATCTGAAAGTATGAATTAAACATTTTTTTTTTTTGATTATAGATAAATTTATCACAAAATCTTTGAAGAACATCACACGACGTGTGCTATATAAACGTTTGACAAAGGAATTAAAAAAGCTTAATAAACATTTCGCTTTAAAAATATTTTGTTTCATCTAAAATACATGAACTTTAATTTACTTACTATTATAATTGTGTTATACTGATTCTTTATATGAGCTTTCACTTTGGTTAGTATAAATATTCTGCTACATATCGCGAATTTGATTTGTAGATTAATAATAATTTGTTTTAATGTAGAATGATTACCAAGATTAAAATGCTGATTGTGATTAGTTATTCATGTATAAAAGTATTATTCATGTAAAAGTATAATCTTTACATCTCATGTAAAGAAATTTGACACATTTATAGAAAAAATAATCATTTCCCCTCTAAAACTAAGATTATAAGTAATGTTTTCTTCAAATAATTGTTTTCAATTGCATGTTAATATTTTCATCCTGTTTAAACAAAAAAAAGATTTATTTTCTTTTTCATTTATTTTGTTTAAACATTTATCGTAATCGCGCAAACATATTCAGTATTTTGTAAAACTTTTATTATACGAGGGTACTAAACTTTATAAAAGTTAAATCGTAAATCAAGGAAATAACTAATTTATCAATGTTTACAAAACCTGAACGTTGCATAATAAGATGTACCCAATTCTAAAATATTCAACAAACAAATTTCTATTTCAAAGATATGCTGGCATAATAATAATATGTTGAGCCGTAATATTTATGCTACGAACAATCGTAAAACCCACTGAAAAAAAAAAAAAAATTGTTTTTCTTGAGATTCACAAAACTACAGCTAGTTTTATGTCTGCATCACAAATGCCACAGAAAAATATTTGTACGGCTGGAATACAAATTCTACATTAATTTTAAAGTCTCATCTGCTACTTTTATTTCTTCTTCAAATGTTTGAAAAACAAATTCCATTATTAATTTGTATAGGGGAACTAAAGAATATATTAAAAGCAAACCCATGGAGACTTCTGTAAATATAAGAAAAAATATATCTTAGAGATAATCAGATTTCTTTTTCCATCGAATGGAGAAAAAAGACTGAAAATGTTGAAAGGTTTTTTTAAAAACCATGAGTTCAGAAATTATTTCTACGATATAACAAATTATTTAACAGCAGACTTATATTATATGTAGATGTTTCTTTACAATTTTATTTATAACAAGTAATATAAAAAAAAAAAACATTTTTAAAGTCAATTCCTACTTTTTTTTTTCACTATATTGCAGAAAGTCCTTTATAAATAATTGTTATTCATTTATAGTTATAGCATATATTTAGTTATAGCAAGGAAATATATTTGATTATCTTTAGTTATATGCAAGGTTATATATAATATAATACTGTAAAAATTGAGGAGTTTCTAAATAATTAGTTTTTCAGTAGTTGCTCCACTTTTAGGAAGCCTGCATGCATTCATAACCTTCTGGAGTAGCAACACAGATTTCATCTCCACTGCAGGGATTATCGTCACATTCCATAATCTCTAAAACAAGCAAAAGATTATAGAATTTGTTAACGTTTTTTACTCTTTTAATTTAAAAATACAGAATCACTTAATTAAATGGTGTGATTAAAAAAATACATTTATTCAAACCTTTAACCTTTTTCTGATCTGTGAATAGATGGGAATTATACATTCCTAACTCGGAATCCTTTCGTCAGGTTTAAAGAGAAGGTTTGATTTGTCGCTCTACGATCATTTTTTTTGCACACTTTAGGCAAATTGGACCGGGACCTACAGTTTAATGTAGATTTCAAACCACTCCCAAACATCCATGCCACCGCCAGGATACAAACCTGAAGCCTATGGTAGCAAAGACCAGAGCGCTAGTCATTTGGCCATCACACTGCCGTTTTAAAAAATTAGAGGACAGTAGATACGAAAACAACACGGATGTTGCTGTTAAGTTCATTTCAAATTGTAGGTGTTGTGTAGCAGCTTCTTGCCCACGGTGTATCCTGAATAACACTGAATCTACTATGTGTCTGACATTCTAAGAGTGAAGAACCTCAAAATAAAGTGGCATTAAAAAACAACAGAAATTCTAAAACGCAATTTTTTATCACTGTGTAATGTCTTGAAAATGAAAACATGAGAACCCGATATATTTCGTTAAGAGAAATTACATGACTAATACCTAATTAGTCAGCAAAATAGCTAAATTTGCTGATACTTAAATGCTCTGTTTAATAACATGTATATGCCGTTTTTTTTTGAAAGCATTTCTCGACATATCAAATCAATAAAGATTTTAAATTAAAAAATATACTACTAATTCAAATTAAACATTTTATTTACTTAATTACAAAAAAATTTCCTACTGTATCAGAGAAATAGTGATCCATGTTATAAATACTTGATTTGAATACTTGAATGCTTGTTATAAATACTTGATTTTTAGAATGGGAATCATAAATTAAAAAGAAACATGTCCAATGTTTTTCAGTCAATTTTAAAAAATATTTGTATTACATGTTTTGTGACTCACTATAAAAAATAGTCTTGATAAATTGACTTATATTCTTAGTCCTGAGATACAGAGGAGCAGAACTGTCCAACGGTACTAAAACGGTAAATAATTAGTCCTGAGATACAGAGGAGCAGAACTGTCCAACGGTACTAAAACGGTAAATTCTTAGTCCTGAGATACAGAGGAGCAGAACTGTCCAACGGTACTAAAACGGTAAATTCTTAGTCCTGAGATACAGAGGAGCAGAACTGTCCAACGGTACTAAAACGGTAAATTCTTAGTCCTGAAATACAGAGGAGCAGAACTGTCCAACGGTACTAAAACGGTAAATTCTTAGTCCTGAGATACAGAGGAGCAGAACTGTCCAACGGTACTAAAACGGTAAATTCTTAGTCCTGAGATACAGAGGAGCAGAACTGTCCAACGGTACTAAAACGGTAAATAATTAGTCCTGAGATACAGAGGAGCAGAACTGTCCAACGGTACTAAAACGGTAAATTCTTAGTCCTGAGATACAGAGGAGCAGAACTGTCCAACGGTACTAAAACGGTAAATTCTTAGTCCTGAGATACAGAGGAGCAGAACTGTCCAACGGTACTAAAACGGTAAATTCTTAGTCCTGAGATACAGAGGAGCAGAACTGTCCTACGGTACTAAAAGTTTCATTTTAATTTTTATTTTGTAGTGGCTACATTGACAATAGTTCTTCTTGTAATCTGAGCCAAGTAACTATCGTTCTTTTAACTCAGTGATCAATTTCATAATTATTCGATATTCGAAAAAAAAACATTTGATATTATCTGTAAATAATTACAAACAAAATAATAGAAATAATTTGTAATAAAACAAGTTACACCATTTATTAATAATTTTTTGATTTATTATTTAATAATTTTTAATTTAATTATAATTATTATAATTTTTTTAATTGAACAAGTTTTATTAGACAATTTTATAAAAATATATTTTAATGAAATTTTTATTCTCATTCCTTCTAGTTTTCTACAACTTGTATTAATTCTGCTTAATGATATCTTTATCTTATTTCCAAGATGTATCTTTATCAAGAATAAATTTAACTGAAAAGAATGTTAGACATCGACGTCATTTCAAAAATACATCAAATAAAAAAAGTATCAAATTTCAGAAACTTATATCTCATCTTCTTTCCCGTCTTGGATAAAAGCAGTCGCTCCGAGGTTCCAGCTGACTTGCAAAAATAAATCTCTCCGTGTCTTTTCGCAAGAAAGAAATAATCTTCCCTTGCATTCTATTGATTTAGCCAAGGCACGTGACGCAGGAAAAGTCGTTTATGAAGCTGTATTTATCTTTATAGCGTATCATTTTTCGCGCAGACTTTTCAATAAATTTTGTGATTCAATCATGCCTTACAGCGGTTATTACCAAAATGTGGTTACTTTTATATTGATGTATTACTATATTAAATCATACCTGATACATTTTATCGGTTATTGATTACATTATTTGTATCAATTTTTTTCGTCATAGGTATTTCGTTTTTTTTTAAAGTATTTTTTTATCAGAATAAATTTAATATACATCCATGTTTATTATAAGAAAAGGTAGAATATAGAGAGAAAGATATAGAATATATTTTTAAGAGCTTATATGACAAAGAAAAAGGACATGAAACTTTACTGTGATGAAATGCTAAAGATTGAAATAATTACACTCTGCAAATTTTTAAAAATTCAGTGAAAATCTCGAAACATTTTTTTCCTTCTGAAATCCAACTTCTTTTATATTTATTTAAAATTTAAATTGAATTCCCTGCTTTTCACAAAATCATTCTATAAAAAATATTGGACAAAGCAGTCTTTTTCTCTATTCTAAAATTCAAATCTTTATCTTTTTCCCACCAACACAATATTTTTTGAATAGCTGATATAAAGTTTTACTCTTACTTTGTGAAGACATATGAAGTAAATAAATTATAATACGATAAAAAATAATAAACTGTAAAATTTGCTATCCATGCATTTCTAGCAGTAAATAATTTTTAATAATCACACTAATATGTCTTCAGATGAAAAAATGAGATGAGTGAAAATAAGATTTTACAAGTACTGATAGACAGTTGTCATCCTTGAGAACAAAGTCTAAACGAACATTCATAAAAGAGCTTGATGATTCACAAGAATTTAAAGAATTTCCTGAAAGAAAACTTGCAAGCTTAAATTCCGTGTGAATAATGACATTGTATACCATTGATTTTATAAGTAGGCCACATGACTCCTTAGAGACAGTAGAATTATCAAGGGAGAGAGTAGCCTCAGGTGCATTTTGGCAGAATTTAGGTAAAATAAAGGGATTGTGAAAGTAATAAAATAAAGATAAATTGTCTGTACATGTTTTAAATGTTCTGTAACAAACTATGACATTAATTTTAGGGTAAACTCGAAAAATGTAAGCTATAATGGCAAACAGGTATTGAGAGATAAACTTATAGTGCAGCGTCGGGAGTCAATGTAACAACTAGTTGAGAATACGATGTTATAGAGATAAATGCAACCTCTGTTATTGTCCAAAGGGTGATATCCATTGATATATTGTATATAGCACAAACAACTGTATTTACATTGTATTAATATGACCCTATAATATAAGTATTTTACGATATCTTTCTGTTTGTTCACCTAACAAAAGTAGATTCTAATTGTAGATTGTAGATTGAATATTTTTTTTAAGGAAAGGCAGTAATAAATTTGGTAACAACTGTAATATACAAACCAAAAAGCTTTAATAATGGATTTTAAATTATGTTCTGCAGGATTTGAGCTGCTATTTCCTTAGACAGGGTAGCTTTAAAAAATAAATATAAAACCTTGTTTATCTAAGAAAACTTTAGTTGCTAAACGAAAATTTTTAATTTATAGAAAAGTTATAACTTTTAAATGAAAAAAATAATCAAAAATAAAAATTATAAGAACATCAATGATATACTGCTGAGGAATATACAGATTGTATCAGATTAAGCCCCTTCTCTCACAATTTTTCTGAATCCCGTTTTTAACTGTCGTTGGTATATTTTACAACAAAAATTTACCACCGAATAATTTAATGTGATATTTATTTGAACTGATCGACGTTGCCATGTTTATTTGTTATATATAAAAATAAATGGTATATTCATTCTCAAATCTTTTTTGAGATATTTCTTCCTATACCGACCTTCTTAATTATATTTCCTTCGTGGTTTGCAGGTCAAGTAGTACAGTATGATTCTATAATACAGCTACTCAAAACGAAAGAATTAACTCTGATGACATTGTTATTGAAATAAAAAAAAGAAGCATTCAAAAGATAATAGACGTCATAAAAAATTCAAGTTCAGCTAAAATTATAAATATTGACATCATTTGCAAATGACCAGGACATTCGTAAAATGTTACTTAATAGGAAAAAAAGAACATTTCGTGTTGTGAGTTTATGATGAATCAATTTTTTAGCAGATCATGTCCTTCAAAAATCGTTTCCTTTTCTTATATTTAATGGTTGCATTTGTAATATACTTTATTGAAGTAACTGAGATTTCTGCAGTCGTTAGTTATCAAACAATTATACTAATTATACTTTTACTGATAATCGATAACAAAAAGTGACATATTGTTGATATAATTTCTTGCACCATAGCGTTTTTCCTTGTCTTTGAAGACAATGTTCCATTTACAAAGCTAGTTTTTCTAGTTTTTAAAAAGGATTTCTTCAAATTTTTCAGGTTTAGATGTGAAGAAATCTTTTAAGATAACCAAAATTGACCAAATCTTCGTTAATCATAAAATAAAACAATATTAAACATACATCGTAAAAACAAACATGAACATACAACTTTGTTAACAATTTTTCTAAATATAACATACCAAAAAAATTCTATATTAAGGAAATGTGAGCTATTCTGCTGCTGAAATAAAGTAATGATCAAATTAAGATGGCGCGTGGGCGTATGGATATCTTAAACTCACAATGATAACAAAAATCTTTTTTTGCTCATATTAATTTATTTCGTAAGAGGATATCCATTCATGAGGATAAAAGACATTATCTGAATTAAAAAAATTATCTGTCGAAGATTTATTTATTATTCATTTTCCTTAACTGCGTTGCTATACATTCTCTAAATTTAATTTCGATTCACCGAAAATAGATTTCACAGAAAAGCACAACAATATTTAGATAGTAAAGATGCTATTACCATTTTTAAAGCGTCTTCGTTATAAATTCCGTTGATTTTAAAGAAAAGTTTAAGCAAAATATATTCTTAAAAAATTATTTCCTCAATTAAATTATTCACAGGGAATTCGGTCGAAAATAAAAAATATTCGTGGAAAAAAATGGCGATTCAATAATTGACGATTTCTTTTCTTTATCTTTGGAATTCAATTTTGATACATTCTTGAAAAGAATTAACAAGAATTGCTTAGTTAATGTGTGCGGGAAACAATTTTATAAATTCTTATCTCATGGATAATTCTTTGAACTTTACATTTTCCCCATTTTTACTAATTCTGTTATAAAACAATGTTTATTTTTTAATTCGAACTTGAAGATTCATTTAAAAGCTAGTTTGCAGCTTAGTTTTTTAACCAATCAAAGTAGCGATTGAAAGATAGTTATTGCACATTTTGTTTATTTGTAATATATTTTTAATGAAAACTGCAATGGATATTTTGTCGAACATTTTCTTTTCGAATGCAAAGACAAGAAAAAAATAAAATAAAATAAAGTTAATTTCTTTTCTGACAATAATTTTTCTGATCTAATTATGAATAAATACAACTAGATGTATTACTAAAGAGGAATATGTCACACATTTTATACTTGCTGAATTTCTGAGTATGCAACAGACTGCATTGAAAACAAATACGTTCCAAAATGCGTTCAGTTTTTGCTTTATTTCATTGCAGAATTTCAAAATTTCAAAGTTTTTGTAATGACGTCAGTTTTGTTCTTGAATGTTAATTTTTGTATTTAGAGCATTTTTTTTGACATCCAAAAAGGAATATTTTTATATTTTAGAAACGCGATGACAGTATTTTATGAATTTTTAAAAGTGTTGCATGTATATATTTTTAAATAGCTACTCACTACTTATAGAGTTTTTCTACACAGTAAATAAGAACAGTTTTCTTTATATATCAAGTACAAGCATTCAATACTTCGAGAATGTAAGATTTATATTGTTAAAAAATAATTTTTCTCAATTGGTTGTCATGTCGTTAATTCAGGATTAGATTTTTTTGTTATTATTAATGTTAACAAAATAAAATCAGCTTCATTTGACATAACAAAATAAAATCAGTTTCATTTGACATAACAAAATAAAATCAGCTTCATTTGACATAATAAAATCACATATTTTTAAGTATAAAATTTATCAGGAAAAGTTGTTTTTTAAGTAAATACGCATAAACTACCTTTTTAACTTGAAGAGGAATCAAAAATGGAAACGAATTTTTTATTAACTCAAATTGAAAAATCATTAGTTGTAATTTAAAAACTTGATTGCTACAATTTTTTTAAGAAAAATCTTCTTTTTTTTTCCATTGTCGGCAACATGACTTTGGGAACATCAACCCTTGCTTGATACGACGTTATTTTATTAGAGCTAACATTATAATCATTAAGCTAAAAAGGCTGTAAAGAATTTTTCTTATTATTATGTTCTCCGTAATTTACTATTTAGTATTAGTTAACTAACTATTTAGTTTAGCAGCGTTGGTTAACGTTTAAATAGTTAAGACAATGGATTACAGGACTAAGGAAGCTTGGTTGGAAAAGTCATTAAGCGACGTCGAACTGAATATATTCCCGTGTTAATAAGCGAATGGGCGTAATAAATCTGTAAGCTGGAAAATTCTTCCATTAGATGGAGATGATGGAGATGATTGGAGGATGCATAGTTCTCAATTCACTAGAGTTCGAAACTGCAATAGCAAAATTGTTAGGGGGAAAATGTTAACTTTATTGTTTATTTGTTTCTAATCCCAATTGATTGACAACAATATCTAGACCAAGACTAGGAACTGTGTGTTCTCGTGATTAGAGGAAAAAGGCAGCTTCTGTTGTGATGGAGCATCCATAGGGTAGAAGTCTGACTTGGCTCACTCTCGCTGAAAAGGAGGGCAGCGAGTTCCGGAAGGTTTTTTTAGGGAACTACTCCCGCATTTGCGTATCGTATGGGAAACCTGGAAAACTCCTACCAGGTAGTTCGACTCAACGACGAAAGATGCTAAACATCACAAACTCCATCGAGTCTCCTTGTTTTTCGAAACAGTGCCTACAATAAAGCAGCCAGGAAATTGAACCTCGGCCCTAATTCACGCCAGCTGTGGGCAATGAAAAAAACTCTTCTTTCCCGTCATCATATCTATTATTAATTACCTCCATATTCAATATTTCGGAGCCTGATGGCCGAGTGGCTAGGGCGCTCTGTACCACAGGTATCGGGTTCGAATCCCGGCGTTGCCATGGGTGTTTGTAGGGGTTCGGAATCCACTTTAAACAGTAGGTCCCGGTCCTAATAGGATCGTAGAGCGTTACGGGGACATTGTTACTACGCCTCCACGGTTTACCATCAAGTTATACGCGCCCCTGAGTAATACAAAGTGAGTAACATCGGTGCAGCCCTTATGGCGAAAAATCACGATCTATTTGTCAGCTGTATTAGAAAGAGAAAGGGACAATATTTCGATGTCTATGTCAGGGATAGTCATGATAAATCTGTAGGCTGGGAAATCCTTCCGTTGTAGTCAGGAGATAGCAGAAGCATGCCAATTAATTAGACTGTGCTATTTCTTGAGTTTGACATTGTTGTAACACCAAAGAATTCAACCGCCTTTGAAGCAGTGGCAACAACGAATCTGATGCAAGTGAACGCAGCAGGTCATCGACATCTTTAATCTCACAGTACTTAACATTCTTTCATTATTGTTATTTTTGAAAATATTTATTGCAATTTGAATGTGAGTTTATTTAATAATCGCTGTAAGACTAGAGATGATATATGTGAATGAATGCATTATCTACAATTTGTTACAATTTTTTCCGCTGAAATTTTTAGTAAAAAGATTCTACGAATATTTGTTTCGTGCATCAAATTAATAAATGTCATATTTATCTCACAAAGAAACATTTCAATTATTTCCACCAATATTAATATAATGGAGAAAAACATTTTCCTCAATTGGTGTCTTAACTCATTATTTTTCCGAAGTTAATCACTATCTTCGCTTTTTCTCATTAAAAATAGAAACAGCAAATTGCTTTTTTTTTTTAAATTACATGAGCATTTCCTCCATGTTAATCATTAGGGACAATAAATAACTGTTTTAAAATAAACGATACTAAAAAATTGTAAAACTAAGTTTAAAACATAATAAGTAAATGCATTAAATAAATATTTCATAATAATAAAAGATAAGCGAAACTTCCAAATTCGACAAATAAAATAATGGAAAGTATGGGATAAAAATGACAACTATTTGTCAAATAGATTTTTCAAACTCGTATACCGATAGTCGTGAAAAATGATCATTACTCCAAAATGAAATATAAAGGTGTATTCATGATAAGTGGGCACGGATTGATCATTAAGACAATGTCTAATGGTAATGTCTCCAGGTGAAGTTTTAACATAAAATTCAATAGTTCTTGTGTTTTTCTAAGATCAAATAATTTGATTTTTTAATTTAATGCTAGTGTATTTAAAAAAAATATTTCATTAAAAAGTCATGGATTAATTTACATATTTAATAAAATCTGTTTAAAATCTAATAGCAAAAACTGAATTTTTATTTATTTATTTATTCCTTGTCAAACAAAACCATTAAAACTATAGTAGATCATGACAGATTTTTTTCACGACTTTTTTAAATACCCGTTTTACAAAAATCATGTAACTTTTTATTACGATCTGATAATAGGGTAGGGAATTTCATTTATGTTCTAAAAACACTTAAACCCAATTCGTTGCTCAGTGGCAACGTGCGCCGCTGGTGAGCAATAAAACTGAGGTTCAATCCGATAACGGATTTGTTGTAGACACTGTTTCAAAACGACGAGGCGCGATGTCGCTTTGGGATATTCAGCATCTTGCCTCGTTAGTTGGATTACCTGGTGGAGTTTTTCCGGGTTTTCTTCATACGAAATCAAATGCGGGGTAGTTACCTAAAAGCCTTCCCGGAAGGCACTGCCCTCTTTCTTCAGAGAGACGGAGCCAAGTTAGACTTCTACCTATGAGTGCTCCGTCACAACAGAAATTGCCCTCTTTTCCCTTCCCTTCTTCTATGAGTATACATGGGGTGTCCATCCCGGCAATGCTGCATGTTTGTACTGGTTGAACCTCTACACCCCGATGTTCACGTTTGTGCTCCATCAAACAGAAGCTGCCCACCCAGTTCCCCTCCTTCCATGAGAACTCACTGGTTGGTCTACATGATGGGAAAACAAAAACAACAAAATCAATTAATGGTGGGAAAAGTGATATATATGTGTGTGCTACTGTATGTCATTAGGTCTTGTATGCTATGAACAGCCCATAGACGAGCTCACATGGTAGGCATTGCCTTTTAGGAGTTTTAGAGCTTACCACCTCGTATATATGTGTCTTATAAAAGAAAATCAGGAGAGCACATAACAGGTATTCTGACTGTAAAAACGAATCACTTACGCTTGCTATCACAATCGCTATCGAGTTTTTTTTTTTTCATTTCTGAAATACATAAGCTCAACGATAGCCTCCTGTGGATTCGAACCTTAACTCTCAAACAGGCTAGATGAGCCCCGTACAACTAGGCTACGAGTCGAGATGATATTTTTTTTTTTTAATCTACTATTTGTATAATGGCAAAGGCATTTTTTTTTTTTAATTTTTGAAACAAAAAAACATGGCTTGTCTTTGTTTTATAAGTGTTTTAATCATAAATTTACTATTTCTAATTTATTATTTCTAACTCTTCGCTATCGTACAACAAATGGAACACACATTGTACAATAAGCGGAATTATTCGATTAAAGTTTTGTAATTTATAATAAATTTATTTATACTCCTTGCTATTTTTTTAACATAAAAATCGCATTGTACAATAAACGCATTGCAAAAACATTATACAATAAACGCATTGTATACAATAAACGCATTGTACAAAAACATTATTATACAATAAACGTAAAACACATTGTACAATAAACGGAAATGCTCTCCTTATGGTCTTCAGATTGTTCCTAATAATGGCAACCACACACGAGTACCACAAATATCAAATCATATTTAAAAGGCGAGAAGTTCGGGACGAGACGCTTTTGTCCCAAGTGCTTCAACTTGTCTAAGAGCAAACGTCTCGTCCAATCGAAGTGCTCCGAATGGGGGCGACTTGATTAAACGGGGTGTGAAAGAACGGAGGAGGACGCAATATCTTTTGTCTCGAATCGCGTCCTCTGTCAGGCGGGAAGGCAATTAACCCTCTTCAGTGCTATTGGGCACGAGTACCCGCATAACATAAATCTGTTGGTCGAGGGAAATTAAAACTCGAAGTTAATGATTTTTTTTTTTTTTTTTTTTTTTTTTTTTTTTTTTTGTTTTTTTTTTTTTTTTTTTTTTGTGCTTTTCTGGACTTTTTAGTGTGGTTTCGACACTGGGAGGAAAAATCAGAAAGAAAGGTATAAAAATTTCTTTTATTTTTATTATTGCTAGGGCTATTAACGGATCTCGAACTGGGATCTTTAATATAAAAGTCAATATTGAGAGCTCCCGATACGATTCGAGTTGATTGAAACGAAAGTCGCTTTGTTTAAATAGCTCGACTGAAAATTCCTCAGTGAAATATTTCTTTCTCCCAAATATTACGTAGAGCGACAAACCAAACTTTCTAAATGACTCTCGTTAATATAAAAACAAAATTATTAATTTTTCAGGCATAGATTAAAAAAAAAAATTTTCATTTTTTATTTAATGCTGTTACTTATTATGTTTTAAAGATTGCATTAAATTAATATTAATTGATGGTTTTTAGCAATAATTAAATCCCCCAAAAAAATATCAGGTTTTTATAAAACAAAATTCTGATATTTTAAAACAATAAAATTTTTATAATGTTTATCTCCATTTAAAAAATTTACAATTTTGAAGTATTACATAGTTCTGTTTAATTAATTTAATTATTAGAATTTTCTGAAGAATCAGATATGAAAATTATTAAAAAACTTACAAATTTAAAATTATTACAAATCTCATACAGTACTTTAGAAATAATATTTGTCATCCAATCGTATTTTATGTCAATAAAAAATATTTCTTGGATTTTCGATTCTTGTTATAATTTTTTTTTAAAATTTAAATAATTATTATTTTTATCATCAGTGGTGCAACAGCTCTATAGCGGGCCAAGGCCGTGGGCCTCCTGGCAGATTTCGAGACAAGAGATATTTGGTTTTTACGGGGTAGGGTTGTCAGCCGTACGCCCAACGCTCTGCAGTCATATTAGACCGGGACCTACGGTTTAAAGCGGAGTCCGAACCATACAAACACCCATGCCACCACCGGGACTCGAACCCGAAATCTATAGCATCGAGCGCTAGAACGCTAGCCAATCGGACATTCAGGCCCTAATTATTATTAGGTAGAGTTTTCAGCAATTCGCCCAACGTTCTGCAGTCATATTAGACTAGGACCTATTGTTTCAAGTAGGTTCCGAACCACTACAAACATCCATGCCACCACCGGGACTGGTACCCGAAATCTGTGGCACCGAGGATAGACACTCCGCCATTCAGGCCCCAATTATTATTTTTGAAGTTATAAAATTTATATTTTCTACTTTATTCGATTAAATTTTGGAATTCACATTAAATTTATTAAAACTCTTTGTTATTGTATAAGAAATGGAAAACGTACAATATGTGTTCCATTTTTTGTACAATAGCAAAAAGTTTTAATAAATTTAATAACATTCAAAAACATTTAATTACAATGTTAACATTTTATAAAATTAAATAACATTGTACAATAAAGGGAAATGCGCTCTTTCTATTCATCAGATTGTTCCTAACAATGGCTACCATGCACGAGTAATACAAATATCAAAACATATTTAAAGCCGAAGAAGTTCGGGACGAGGCGCTTTTGTCCGAAGTGTTTCAATTTGTCTAAGAGTAAAACGTCTCTTCCAATGGAAGTGCTCGAATGGGGGCGACTTGATTAAACGGGGTGTAAAAGGACGGAAGAGGAGCCAATATCTTTTTGTCTCAAATCGAGCCCTCTGTCAGGCGGAAGGCAATTAGCCGTCTTCAGTGTTATTGGACACAAGTACCCGCATAAGATAAATTTGTTGGTCGAGGCAAATTGAAACTGGGAGTCGATCCTTTTTTTTTTTTTTTTCTGCTTTTTGCTGGACTTTTTATTGCGGCTTCGACCCTTGGTGGAAAAATCAGAAAGAAACTTATAAAATTTCTTTATTTCTATTATTACGTGGACCATTAATGGATCTCGAACTCGGAACTCTAATATAAAAGTCAATATTAGAGCTCCCGATACGATTCGAGAGTTCATTTAAACGGAATTTATCTTTGTCTAAATAGCTCGACTAAAAAATTACTCAGATATTTTTTCTTTCCCAAACATATATACATATTTATTTATTTATATTACTGTATTAATAAAAAATTAGATTAAATAAATTAAATTTATTTATATATATATATAATAAAAGAAATGGAAGGATAATTTAATTGTTAACTGTAGTAATTTTTCCGCATTAATTTAAAATATTATCATATCAATATTATTAGAAAGCAGTGCTAATTTTTCGGTGAGGAGTCGGGAGAAACATTTCCAACTCTTGAGTAGAACTTTTCATACCAACTCCAAATAAGTTTTTTTTCTTTCTAATGCAGCTGGCAAACACAGACAGCTTGGTCTTTGGATGTCTTAAGGCAAGTGCTGCAGAGACGTACTCACTTTGCATTACCCAGGGGGCGCGTGTAACTTGAAGATAAGCCACGGAGTAACAATGCCCCCTGCAACGCTCTACGATCCTATTAGGACCGGGACCTACTTTTTAAAGTTGATTCCGAACCACTACAAACAACCATGGCACCGCCGGGACTCGAACCCGAAACCTGTAGTACCGAGCGCCAGAGCGCTAGCCACTCGGCCATTCAGGCCCACTCCCAAATAAGTAAAATCCCAGATCTCGACTATTTCCATATCACCGACATCTTGAATTTTTCCGTATATATGATCTATAGGAATGGATATAGATGAATCAGCGATATAAATTCATGACCTTTTATTGAACAGTCATAAATAAAAAATAGTTTTGTGTATCAAAGTCAACTTTAAATGAGTAAAAATTTGCCCCCACTTAAATGACTTTCTTGTACTAAAAAATTTGCTTATAAAAATGCATATATCAATAAAAATAATAGCATCAAATTAACAACCACTAAAATATTATAGAATTACTGAAGACAAGCACAAAAAAAAATTAAATTTTAAGAACAAATATTCTACAGAAGAAATAGATTCATTCTTATTTTTTTCTTAATAGTAGTACAGATTCTACTCTAAGATAGTTTTTACAAGCCTCAATGCTGAAAAATCTGAACCTTCTCTTGGTTTCGGATAAAGCAATAACAATCCTTGCTAGTGGTTGTATTGAAGAATAGAAATGAATTGCATCCTTAACATTTAATTTTAACATTGATTTCTAGAATTTCGAAAAAATATAAATGCTTATTCAAGAGTTGGTTGACGAGGATTTAAACCTACTGTCGACTCCATACTCGATTTACAAATCCGACTCCCCCTCCTCTGATAGCTTACATTTTCAATTGATTACTATTAATGAATAACTTCATCAAATATTTTATCAAAAACAATCTGTATATGTATAATTACTTTATGATACTCTTTCAAAATTGATCTCAGCAAGAGACCAGTTCTATACAACACACAACTCTTAACAAATTCAATTTATTGAATGATTATCTACAATAAAATTTGTTGCGATGTGAAGAATGATTCAACAAACAGCCTTGCTCAATGAACTATTTACACACAAAACTTAAACATTACAAAGCTCGTAGACATCAGCCCCCTTTCCAAAACTTCACAGGTGCTGGGTGACCTTCTCCAATCTCCGACGGGCTTCGACAATCCAACCAGCAACTCTGTCCGTTAACCCCCCTACTCCTTCTCTCCTGCCATGAAAACTCACGGGTTCTTGGACTTGGTTAAGATGTTCCTGTCGACCCAGTGAAATGACAAAACAAGAAACAACAAAATCAATTAATATCAATCTAAAGCATAATAAGGAACTGCATTAAATAAAAAATGAAAGATTTATTAAATTAGGAAAATTATTATTTATGAAAATTCTTTTTTTTTATCTACGCTTAAAAAATAGGAAAAATATATATACTGCACATCAATGGGTTTTGTATGCTTTGTAACAGGCCATGGATAAGCTCACATGGTATACACTACCTTTTAGGAGTTTTAGAGCTTAACAGCTCATATATGTGTGCTGTCTAAAAGAAAATCAGGAAAGCATACAACAGGTATGTTAAGGCGAAACAAATTCCTACATACGCTGCACCAATCGCTATCGAGAGTTTTCGTTTCTTAAATATATAGACTGTGGACTCGAACCTTAACTCTCAAGCAGTCTAGCTGAGCACGATACTACTAGACTACGAGTCTAGTTGATATTTTTTTTTTACCTACAGTTTGTTTAATGGTATGTTAAGGCGAAACGAAATTCTTACATACGCTGCACCAATCGCTATCGAGTTTTCGTTTCTTAAATATATAGACTGTGGACTCGAACCTTAACTCTTGTAAGGGAGTCTAGCTGAGCACGATACTACTAGACTACGAGTCTAGTTGATATTTTTTTTTGTCCATCAGTTTGTTTAATGGTATGTTAAGGGAAACTGAAATTCTTACATACGCTGCAGCTTTCGCTATCGAGTTTTCGTTTCTTAAATATATGCTGTGGACTCGAACCTTAACTCTCAGCATTGTTTGATTGAGCACGAACTATCTAGATACGAGTCTGATGTTGATATTTGGTCCTACAGTTTGTTTAATGGTATGTTAAGGTCCAAACGAAATTCTTACATACGCTGCACCAATCGCTATCGGGAGTTTTCGTTTCTTAAATATATAGACTGTGGACTCGTTCCTTAACTCTCAAAAGTCTAGCTGAGAAGTCTGACTCGATCTTAACTCAAAAACACCAAAACAGTTTGTTTAATGGTATGTTAAGGCGAAACGCAAAAAACAAGCAAAGTCACCAATCGCGATTTTAGTTTCTTAAATATATAGACTGTGGACTCGAACCCTCACTGTTCAGAATCTAAAACCGGAACCTAGAATCTGCGAAAGTTGATATTTTTTTCCTCACAGTTTTTAATAATATTGAATCGTAAATTTACTATTTTGCTTCCAATAACTCTCGAGATATATCCATTTAATATAAAAACTCGAAAATTAAAAATTTTAAGTATGGAATAGTACCTGTTTAATTAATTAAATTGTTAGGAATTTTCTGTTAATCAGGTATGTTAAGGCAAAATCATTAAAAAACGCTTCAAAATGTTTTTAAACATTACTGTAAAAACTTAACTCTCACCTGTATACTTCGGACTACTAATTGATATTTTTACATCCATTTGTTTAATGGTATAACAAAAAAATATTTCTCAAATTCTCGATTCTTGTTAAAAAAAAACTTTCTAATTCTCTAAGAAAATTTTTAATTTCCTTAAAAAATTTTTTAAAAAGTTTGTTTAATTATGTTAAAAGTTTTAAAATTTATATCTTCTACTTTATTCGATTAAATTTTCGTTTCAATACATTTATTTATACTGTGGATCTTTTAACAATATCACATTGTAAGCAGTCTAATGCATGAGCACATATTGTATAATGAACGAGTCTAGTTGATATTCATACAGATTGTTTCCTAACAATGGCTACCCTGCAAGGCGAAACCACAAATATCAAAACATACGCTAAAGCCGAATTGGGATGAGACGTTTTTGTCCCAAGTGTTTCAATTTGTCTAGAGTAAAAGTCTCGTCCAATCGAAGTGCTCCGAATGCTGGCGACTCGATTAAGCGGAGTCTAAAAGGACGGAATTTTTACCTATATCTTTTTAATGGTATGTTAATCGCATCCTCTGTCATACGGGAGGCAATCGCTAACCCTCTTCGTTTCTTATCGCGCACAAGGACTCGAACCTTAAGATAAATTTGTCTAGCTGAGCCAAATTACTAGAAACTTGGAGTCTAGTTGATATTTTTTCCTACCCTTTTGTTTTTTAGTATGGTGTCGACACTTGGTGGAAAATCTTACAAACTTATAAAATTTCTATCGATTTTTTTCTTAAATATAGGCTGAATGGACTCGAACTGGGAGCTCTCAATAAAAGTCAATATTAGAGTTCCCGACTACGATTCTAGTTGATATTTTTTTTAAACTACAGTTTGTTTAATGGTATGTTGACTGAAAAGAAATTTTCTACGTCCCAATCGCTATAAATGTTTTCGTTTCTTAAATATATAGACTGTGGACTCGAACCTTAACTCTCAAGCAGTCTAGCTAGCACGGTACTACTAGACTATACGAGTCTAGTTGATATTTTTTACCTACAGTTTGTTTAATGGTATGTTAAGGCGAAATATAATTCTTACATATACTGCATAATGTAAGCTATCGAACAATTTCTTAAATATTCACATGGTAGAACATTGCATTTTAACAATTTACAGCTTACAACCTCGTGTATGGGTCTAGTTGATATTTTTTTTAAGCTACAGTTTGTTTAATGGTATGTTAAGGCAAAACATTCTTACATACGCTCTCACCAATCGACTATCGAGAGTTTTTTTTTTTTTTACGTTTCTTAAATAAGCGCAACGAAAAGCATCCATTGGACTCGAACCCTAAATCTCAAGCAGGCTAGCTGAGCACGGTACTACTAGGCTACGAGTCGAGTTGATATTTTTTTAACCTACAATTTGTATAATGGAAATGGAGGCCATTTTTTTTTTTCTAGTTGTTTAATTTTTGAATCATAAATTTACTATTTTGATCCTTCTGTATTTCTCTCGATATAAATCCACCTAATATAAAAACAAATTATAATTTTCAAGTATGCCATCATGCTTTCTCATTTAATTAAATTGTTAAGAATTTTCTTAAATCAGTTTGTATCAAAATCATTAAAAAAACTTGAAAATGTCTATAATACTTCAGAAATAGTAATATTTGTTTCTTAGTATTTTATAAAAGTAATAAAATATTTCTTAAATTTAACGATTCTTCTTATTATTTTTTTAATTTAAATAATTATTATTTTTTTTAAGTTAATCTTCTGCTTTAAAGATTAAAGGCGGAAACGAAATTTATTTATACGCTGCACATAAAAATCACTTTTCGTACATTAAAGAAATTGGACAAAAAATTTTGTTCAATAAACGTAAAACACATTGTACAATAAACGGCATTATATTCATCAGATTTCCTAACAATGGCAACCGTGCATGTTAGTACCAAAAATATCAAAACGCATTTAAAGCCGAGAAGTTCGGACGAGACGCTTTTGTCCGAAGTGTTTCAATTTGTCTAAGAGTAAAACGTCTCGTCCAATGGAAGTGCTCCGAATGGGGGCGACTTGATTAAACGGGGTGTAAAAGGACGGAACTAAGACACCATCTTTTGTCTCGAATCGCGTCGTTTAATGGTCATGTTAAGGCGCAATTAATTCTTCAGTGTTATTGGACACAATCGCTATAAATGTGTTGGTCAGTTTCGTTTCTTAAATATGAAACTGGGACTTAAGACTTTTGGGGGCTGTTTGCTGGACTTTTAGTGTGGCTACGACACTGGGTGGAAAAATTGAAAGAAACTTTTAAAATTTCTTTTTTTTAATGGTATGTTAATGAATGGATCTCGAACTGGGAACTTCTGATATAAAAGTCAATATTAATTCCCAATACGAGTTTTCGTTTAATAAAACGAAAGTTGCTTTGGACTCAATAGACTCGACTGAAGGTTCCTCAGATATTTTTCTCCCAAATATTATGTAGACGACACACTAGTTGAAACCTTTTAAATAACTTTCGTTAATGGTAAAAACAACATTATTAATTCTTACATACGCTGCACCAATAAAAAAACGCTTTTCATTTTTTTCTTAAATTGTATTTAGACTGTACTATATTTTAAAAATCTCAAGTATTAGATTAACTCGATACTAATTGACTACTATATCAAAAATGAAAATTTTCAAAAATTTTACCTACAGTCTTTTTAATGAACAAAATTATAATATTATAAAATAATAATTTTTATATATTTATGCACCAATCAAAATCGAATTTAATTTTCAGAAATATTACATAATTCTTGTTTATTTAACTATAACTTTAAGGAATTTTCTGAGCAAATCAGGTACTACTAAAGTCATTAAAAAACTTGCAATTTTAAAAATTTTTGTTATAAATGTCATATAATACTCCAGAAATAATATTTGTACATCGTGCATAACAATCGCTATTTCTTAAATTTTCGATTCTTGTTAAAAATAAAAATTTCTAATTTCTAAAAAATTTAAAATTTTCTTAAAAAGTATTATTTAAAGTTAACCTAGTTTTTAACCTACAATTTCTTTGATGGCAAAAAGGCCATGTTTTTTACATGCTGTTGTTTAATTTTTCGTATCATAAATTTACTATTTCGCTCGAACCTTCTAAATGTCTCTCGAGATAAATCCACTAATACAAAACTAAATTATAATTTTCAAGTATGTCGTCATACCTGTCCATTTAATTAAATTGTCAGTTGTTAAATCATGTAACAAAATTCATTAAAAATCGCTATCGAAAATGTTTTCTTAAAACCATCACAAATGTGGATATAGCACTTCAAATCTAATAACAATTGCCGAGCAATCGTGCTACTAGACAATCTAAATATTTTTTAAATTTTCAATTTTTGTTAAAAAAAATTTCTAATTTCTAAAAAATTTAAAATTTTCTTAAAAATAGAAAAAAGTATTATTTTTAACCTTATAAAATTTATATCTTCTACTTTATTCGATTAAAGTTTTGGAATTTACGATAAGTTCATGTATATTTGTTTAATTGTACAATAAACGCAAAACACATTCTTACAACAAATGGAAATCGCACTCCCTTCTATTCATCGAATGTTCCTAACAATGGCAACCATGCACATGTTTTTAAATATCAAAACATATTTAAAGCCGAAAGTTTACTATGAGACGCTTTTGTCCCAAGTGTTTCCATTTAACTAAGAGCAAAACGTCTCGTTAAATATTTTAAGTGCTGGAATGGGGGCGACTCGATTAATCTAAAAGGACGGAAGAAGTCGCCATCTTTTGTCTCGAATCGCGTCCTCAAAATCATTTAGAAGGCAATTAATCCTCTTCAGTGTTATTGGACATCGAGGACCCGGAACTAATAAATGCCCTCCATTCAGGGCAAATTAAACTGGGATAGGTGCTTTTCTTTTCTGTTCTTTTTCTATACTTTTTTTCCTATAGCAGTTTCGACACTTGCCGGAAAATCAGGAAGAAACTTATAAAAAGCTTTTATTTTTATTATCGAGGGCCTCTAATGGATCTCGAACTGGGATTTTCTGATATAAAAGTCAACATTATAGCCCCTTGGTATCTTTCAATATACATTGAAATTGAAGTTGCATTTGTTTAAATAGCTGGACTGAAAAATTCCTCAAATTTTTTTTTCTTTCCCAAATATACATATATCTATATTTATTTATATTACCGTGCACGAGTACCACAAGAGTTAAGGCTTTTTTTTTTTTTTTGGTGTGCTGTTTGCTGAACTTTTTAGTGTGGTTTCGACACTTGGCGGAAAATCAGGAAGACACTTATAAAATTTCTTTTATTTTTTATTAATGCGGGGCCATGAATGGATCTCGAACTAAAAGGACTCTGATATTCGTCAATATCTTTTGCTCCGAATCGCGTTCGAGTTTATTGAAACGAACCCTTGCTTTGTTTCAATAGATCCCCGCAAAAAAGTTTCTCAGATATTTTTTGTCCCAAATATACACATATATACGGTATTTTTTATATTATTTTGATATTATTATTATGATTTATTTTGGTTATATATATATATATTAAAAAGCTCACAGACGAATTCGCATGGTAGACATTGCATTTTTATGAGTTTATAGCTTACAACCTCGTATAAGTGTCTCGCATAAAAAGAAAACCAACAAAGCATACAATAGACATCGTGAGTGCAAATGCGAAACACTTATGCATACTTACTACATTCGCTATCAAGTTTTTTCGTTTCTTAAATAAATAAGCGCAACGAAAGACTCCCCAGATTCGAACCTTAACTCTCCAGCAGGCTAACTGAGCACGATACTACTAAACTACGAGACGAGTGGATATTTTTTTTTTAACCTACAATTTGTATAATGAAAAAAGGAAGCCATGGGTTTTTTTTTTTTTTTTTTTTTTTTTTGTTGTTGTTGTTTAATATTTGAATCATAAATTTATTATTTCACTCCTTCTCGATATAAATCCACTTAATATTAAAACAAAATTATAATTTTCAAATATGTCATCATATTGTTCATTTAATAAAATTGTTAAGAATTTTCATAAAAATCAGGTATCAAAATCATTCAAAAGCTGTTTGAAAAATTGTCATATAGCACTTCAAATCTAATAATATTTGTCGAGCAATCGTGCTTTATAACAATAGAAATATTTCTTAAATTTTCTATTCTTGTTAAAAAAATAATTTCTAATATCTTAAAAAATTTTAAAAATTATTATTTTAAAAGTTATAAAATTTATATCTTCTATTTTATTCGATTAAAGTTTTCGAGTTTAGAATAAATTTATTTATACTCCTTGCTATTTTTTTAACATAAAAATCACATTGGATAATAAACTAAAGCCATTGTATAATAAATGGAAAGCGCATTGTACAATAAAACGCAATTGTTCTCCTTCTATTCCTGAGATTGTTCCCTGCAATGGCAACCATGCATGAGTACCGCAAATATCAAAACATATTTAAAGCCGAGAAGTACGGACGAGACCCTTTTATCCGAAGTGTTTCCATTTGTCTCAGAGAAAACGTCTAGTCAATCTAGATGTTGCACTTAGTTGCTCTAAATGGGGGTGACTTGATTAAACGGGGTGTAAAAGAAATATTTTGTCTCAAATCGCGTCCTTTATCAGACGGAAGGCAATTAACTGTCTTCAGTGTTATTGGGCACAAGTACCCGTAGAAGATAAATTTGTTGGTCAAGCCAAATTGAAACTGGGAGCTAGGGCTTTTTTGTGTGTGTGTGCGTTTTGCTGGACTTTTTATTGTGGTTTTGATTTTTATTTGGTGGAAAATCAGGAAGAAACTTATAAAAAAAAATTTCTAGTTTTTATTTTTATTATTGCGAGACCCATTAATGGATCTCGAACTGGAAGTTCTACTATAAAAGTCAATATCAGAGCTCCCGATACGATTCGAGTTTATTGAAACGGAAGTTGCTTTGTTTAAATAACTCGACTGAAATGTTCCTCTGATATATTTTCACCCAAATATGCATATATATTTATTTATTTATATTACTATATTAATAAAAAAATTGGATTAAATAACAAAGTAATTAAATTAATTAATGTATATTATTATTATATATATATATAATAAAAAAGAAATGCAAAATGATTTAATCCATAACTGAGATCATTTTTCTATAAAACTGCATTAATTTATAATATTATCAGATCAATATTTTTGGAAAGCAGCTCTAATACTGAGGTGGGGAGTTAGCATTTCCAACTCTTGAGTCGGACTTTTATACCGACTCCCAAATCCTATCACCCGACACATAAAATTTTTCCATAATTTGATGTCTTACGGTCTTTACGAATGAGTTTAGATGAATTGGCGATATAAATTTAGTGACCTTTATGGAACTGACGTATCTATAAAAGTAGTTTTTATATAATAAGTATTTTCTACAACTTTAAATGGGTTGCATTTGTACTCACTTAAAAGACATTCTTGTACTCTAACTTTGCTTACAAAATTACATATATCGAATAAAAATAACAGCAACAATTCACAGCCACTTAAACAATATAGAATTGTTGAAGATCAGCACAAGGACATTGTAAATTTTAATTACAAATATACTATGGATTCAATACATTAATTCTTATTTTTTTCTTAATAGTGGAAGAGATTCCACTTGATCTTCTATTGTTGTGGATTCAAGACCGTTTTCACAAACGTCAGTGCTGAGAAAAATTTCAAGTCTCACTTGATTTGCTGATAAAGCTATAACAATCCTTGCAACTGGTTGTATTGAAGAATATAGTTGAATTGTCTCCTTAACATGTAATTGTAACATTAACTTCTAGAATTTTTGTAACAATAGAAATGTTTATAAAATAATTGTTTGTCGGTTATTTAAAATGACTTCCGACTCCCTCATAAACACTTGATTCACACATCTGACTCCCCACCTCTACTAACTTATGTTTTTAATTGATTACTATTAATGAATAACTTCATCAAATTATATTGCGAAAAGAAATTGCATATATATAATTATTTTATAATACTCTTGCAAAATTGATCTTAGCAAGGGACCAGTTCTATACAACACAAAGAATTTCTAAAAATATAACTCTTAACAAATTCAATTTATTAGATGACTTACCTACAATGCAATAAAAAATTTATTTGCTATGTAAAGAATGATTCAACAAACAACCTTGCGAATGAACAATGTACACACAAAACTTAAACATTATAACACTCGTAGACATCTACCGCCTTTCCAAAACTTCACAGTGCTGTTGGCATCCTCTATCTCCAACGGTTGGCACTCTCCCCAGCAACTGACGCTCCCCCCCCAAGAAAAATAAAACTTTTAACATTTTTATTAAAATGATTTCTTCAGAACAAACCACACAATACAAACAAAACTTTTACTATGAACCTCAGCTGATTATCTAAAACCTTAAGATAAAGGACGCATAGTACTCAAACATTTTAATAACCTATCTAACACATAATTAATATTTTTTACCCCAGTAACAGAACCTGTATACACGTAAATTTAACAGGATCTGGAATACTTAATTATCATCTTCTCGAGTTCAAACTTTCTTTCTCCTCATTGGTTCCTCCCATTCTAATCCGACAGCAGTAATAATTTTCAATATTTTTTCTAACTCCTCATCTTACCTTTCAGATTTTAATATCAAGATCAAAGGTCTAAAATCTCTAAATTTTCCACAACCTCATTGCCTGTGTCCCTAGCGGCCTGATGGCCAATTGGCTAGCGCTCTGGCCTTTGGTACCACCAGGCTTCAGGTTCAGACAATCCTGGCGGAGGTAGGGATGTTTGTGAGTGATTCGCAATCCACATTAAACTGTAGGTACCGGTCTAATTACCCCAAAGTGTGCAAAATATGACCGTAGAGCGACAAACCAAACCTAGCCAACTCTTCGAAATCACATTTTTGGACATTACTGGGTAAGTATGCCTTTGCAACTTACTTTATTTAACCAATTTAAATCCTCAAATAGCAACAGTCTTGGGCACCTTTTCGATCTACGATCATCCACGCTACAGCCAAGATTCGAACCTGAAGCCTGTGGTACCAAGGCCAAAGCTCTAGTCAATCGTCCATCAGCTGGTTCAGTCCTGTTGATTGCGCTAGTAAGGAACCCGCTCTATACAACACAAGGAACTTATAAAATCCCAATTTTTAACAAATTCAATAACATAATTATTTGGTGACGAACCTACAATGCAATACAACTTATTTACAATGTATTCAACAAACAATCCCGCACAAAGAACTATTTACACACGAACTATAATATTACTACACTCGGACGACATTTACCTCCACTTTCCAAAACTTTATAGGCACTGATAATCTTCTCAAAAGTTCCTCAGGGCTTCAGCTGGATACTCTACTTAGCGCATTTGCTCTTTGTCTGTCCCTCCTGTCTCTATGTCTACTCTCTTACTTTTATCCGTCTTTTCTATATTCGCCAGTTCGTTTCTTTTCCCGTTAGGAACGTCAGATGTAATTTTCTTCTGTGTGTCGCGTTCTTGACTACTAAGTGGAGCAGTACATTCACAATTTTTTTTTAAAGGATTTCATCGGTAAATAAGGTCTTAATTTTACTATAAAACTTTAAAATGTGTAATTTTAAGTCATAAAGTCAATAAGTTTCAAAGGCAGTTTTGAAAATGAAATTTAACGTCTATTACATTTATTATAAAAGTAAATAATAATAGTTTAATCTATATAAACAATTGATAACTAGTAACGAAAAATTGTAAATTATTCATAAACAAAACATGAAATTTTATTATTACGCGTGAGCCTGTGGTCGTCAAGCTAGCTAACGGCCAATGGACGATTCTTTTCGGAATACCAATGTGATTAATGTCCCCAAACCTCCACATACGAATTTTAAAACAGAAGAAAAAGCCAAGCGAGATAAAGCACAAGTTAAACTAAAACAAGATTAAGGCTTAATTTCACTGTTTGCATGTATTACACTCACTATTTTAAAAATACAAGTAGACTATTAAAAAGAATTGTTATGGAGCATCTTGCATCGGCATTTCCTTGGAAAACAATTGGAACAATAGAAATTCTTCAATACGATGTGAAAGTGCGGGTCGCTCAACGGAAAAATTACTTCTCATTTACTGTAAGTCACTCTTTTAAAGAAAAGTATTGCTTCCTACCCGCATTATTCATTTGAGCGATATAGAAAAGTAGTATAGTTGGCATCAACATCACAAATATCTGATGTTACTTTCTTTTTCCTGCTAAAGAATCCTTTTTAACCTGATATGCAATATTCTAGAATGTCAAATTCAGTACCAATAACATAAAATTTAATCTCAAAAACCACAGAAAATATTCATTTACTCTTAATATTAAAATCTACAATTAGTAATAAATTAATGTCGATTCAAATCTTGCAACTTTCAGTTTATGTAAGTTATGAAATATCTGAAAGTATGAATTAAATATTGTTTTCTGATTATTAATAAATTTATCAGAACATTTATGAAGAACATCATCGACGTGTGCTTTATAAACGTTTGACAAAGGAATCAAAAGCTTAATAAACATTTCGCTTTAAAAATATTTTGTTTCATCTAAAATACATTATCTTTCATTTACTAACTCTGATTATAATTGGGTTATACTGATTCTTTATATGTGCTTTGACATTGGTTAATATAAAATATGCTACTAGATATCGCTAACTTGATTTTTAGATTAATAATAATTTGTTTAATGTAGAAGGATTATCAAGATTAAAATGCTGTTTGTGATTAATTATTCATATATAAAGAGATTTGACAAATTTGTGTAAAAAGATGATAATTTTCCCTTTAAAAATTAGTTTTATAACTATTGTTTCATTAAAATAATTGTTTCCTATATTTAATATGTTACTCCTGTATGGAAAAAAAAAATTTCTTTGGCCTATTTTTTTAAATATTTATCATCATGTAAACATATTTAGTGTTTTTAAAACTTTTTATTATGTGTGGGTACTAAACTTTATAAAGTTAAATCGTAAATCAAAGAAAAACTGTTATAAAAGTCATTCATACATTAATATTTACAAAACCTGAACATTGCATAATAGGATGTATCCAATTCTAAAATATTCAACAAATAAGTTTCTATTTCAAAGATATGCTGGTATAATAACAATACGTTGAGCCGTAATATTTATGCTACGAACAGTCGTAAAACCCACTGAAAAAAATTGTTTTTCTCGAGATTCAAAAACTACATCTAGTTTTTATGTCTGCATCACAAATGCCACAGAAAAATATTTGTAAGGCTGGAATACAAAATTCTATATTAATTTTAAAAGTATCATCTTCTATTTTTATTTCTTCTTCAAATGTTTGGAAAAACAAATTCCATTATTAATTTGTATTGAGGAACTAGAGAATATATTAAAAGCAAAACCATGGAGATGTCTGTAAATATAAGAAGAAATATATCTTAGAGATAATCAGATTTCTTTTTCCATCGAATAACGAAAAAAAAGACTGAAAATGTTAAAGGTTTTCTTAAAAACCATGAGTTTAAAAAAATCTACATTATTCAAGTGTTGACTCGTTTTTTATGTTATTTACAATTTTATTTATAAAGAGATGAGTTTAAAAAAAAAGATAAAGTTTTGAGGGAATATTTAATTTCTCTATAATTTGATATATTAAACACAATATTCTGATATAATATTAAATTTTAAAAACTTCAATTTAAAATTAGGAATGTAAACAAGTATAAAAGAATGAAACATATAATATAATTATATTTATGAATGAAATGAAAATACTAAATGAAATTATTATAAATAAAAACGTGAAATTACGAAATGAAATTATTATGAATAAAAATGTGAAATTACGAAATGAAATTATTATGAATGAAATGATGAAATATCAAATGAAAATATACAAAACGTTTTTAACATAGTTTTTCAGAGTTTTTGGTTGGAATAATAATTGTTATGAATTAATGAATATTTATTCTAGTAGGTAAAAAATAGTTTTTACTATCATAATGAAAGCAGTGTTTTTTTGTTAATTTATATTAGTTACAGCAAGAAAATATATTTGATTATCTTTAATTATATGTAAGGTTATATATAACATAATACTTTAAAAATTGAGAGGAGTTTTGTAAATAATTAGTTTTTACAGTAGTTGGCTCCACTGTTAGATTTGTACGACTGGAATACAAATTCTAAAGTATCATCTGCTACTTTTTTTATTCAAATGTTTGAAAAAACAAATTCTATTATTATTTTTTTAATTTGCATAGGGGAACTAAAGAATATTTTAAAAGCAAACCCATAGAGGCGTCTGTGAATATAAGAAAAATATGTCTTAGAGATAATCAGATTTCTTTTCCATCGAATGCTGAAAAAGACTGAAAATGTTAAAAGGTTTTTACCATGAGTTTATAAATTATTACAACGATATTTAACAAATTATTTAAGAACTGTCTTATTTTATATGTAGATGTTTCTTTACAATTTTATTTATAAAAAGTGATGAGACATACAAAGTTTTGATGGAATATTTAATTTCTCTATAACTTGATATGTTTTACACAATATTCTGATGTAATACTAAATTTTATAAATTTCAATTTCAAATTTGGAATATAGACACTTATGAAGGAGTGAAATATAAATAATATGATTACATTTATGAATGAAATGAAATTGTTTTGATGAAATATTAAATTACATAATGTTTTTAGTAGCGTTTCACACAATTTGAACGGAATAATAATTGTTATTAATTTATGAATATTTGTTATAATAGGTAAAGAATAGTTTTTACTATCATAATAGTATGACAGTATTGTCATTAATTAATATTTTTATAGTAAAGGAAATATTTGATTACATATAATTATTTTTAAGGTTATATATAATAAGATACTATAAAAAATTGAGGAGTTTTGTAAATAATTAGTTTTTTTTTTACAGTAGTTGCTCTACTTCTAGAAAGCCTGCATGCATTCATAACCTTCTGGAGTAGCAACACAGATTTCATCTCCACCGCAGGGATTATCGTCATTCCATAATCTCTGCAAATAAAAAAGATTATAAAAATACGTTACGTTTTAACTCTTTTTAATTTAAAAATTACAGATATCATTTAATAAAGTGGTGTGATTAAAAAAACACATTTATTCAAACTGTTTAAATAACATTTTTCTGATCTGTGAAGAGATGGAAATTATACATTCCTAACTCGGAATCCTTTTGTCTGGTTTAAAGATAAGGTTTTGGTTTGTCGCTCTACGATCATTTTTTCCACACTTTAGGTTAATTAGGCTGGGATCTACAGTTTAACGTAGATTCCGAAACCCTAACAAATATCCATGTCATCGCCAGGATACGAACCTGAAACCTGTGGTAGCAAAGGCCAGAGCGCTAGTCATTTGGCCATCATGACGCCGGTTTAAAGAGAAGGGGGAGGGGGACAGTGGAGGCGAAGCAATACAGATGCTACTCTTAAGTTCATTGCAAATTGTAGATGCAGTGTAGTAGCTCTTTGCGCACGGTATATCCTGGATAACATTAAATCTACTATATATCTGACTTTTTAGGGGTGAATGACCTTAAAATAAAAGTGACATACGAAAACAACAGTAATTCTGAAAAATGCAACTTGGTTTTTTTATCACTGTGTAAAGCCTTGAAAATGTAAAACATGAGAACCCGGTATATCTTGTTACGTGAAATTACATGACTAATACCTAATTAGTCGTCAAAACAGATAAATTTGCCGATATTTAAATTCTCAGTTTAATAACGTGTATAATTGGCATTTTTTTAAGCATTTCTAACGACATGTCAAGTCAGTAAAGATCGTAAATTACAAAATATACTACTTGTTAAAATTAAACATTTTATTTACAAAAAAGAAAATCACCTACTCTATCAGAGAAATAGTGATGAAATAGTGAGAAATAGTGAAATAGTGATACATGGTATAAATATTTGCTTTTATTGCTTATTGTTATCCTATAAGATATTCATACGGTATATGAAACTTGAGTAAGCCATGATTTTTAGAATGGGAATCATAAAAATAAACATATATAAGGTTTTTCAGCCAGTCTTAAAATATTCGTATTACATGTTTTAAGACTCAGTATAAAAAATAGACTGCATAAATTGACCGACTTTCTTAGTCCTGAGATGAAGAGGAGGTACTAAAATTTATAATTTTTTTATTTTTATTTTTGTGGCGACTATTATCAAAGTTTTCTTGTAATCTGAGCCAAGTAACTATTGTTCTTCTAAAACAGTGGTCAACAGCGCAATTATTGGATATTTAACAAAGAAGCATTTAGAAGAAAGAAAAAGAGCATTTAGAGAATAGAAGAACAATTTATTTCTATGGGATTAATTTATTTTTGTAAATAATTAATCCCAAAATAATTAAATTGTAATAAAACAAGTTACACAATTTATTAATAATTTTTAATAATTAAACAAGATTTATTAGAC
>BPLR01001351.1:0-49365 GCA_021605095.1 Caerostris extrusa | reverse complement strand
GTTACGTATTGCTAAACAAAAACAATTTAGTGAGAAATTGCACTCAGCGGAGAAACGCATGGCAAATCGGAAAGGGAGGATATCGAAACGTTAATGAATAATATTCAGAACAGCGCGAGGTCTTTTGCGATTTTGAAATCAGAAATGTCGTAATCACAGCTGCCGAGATCATTCAAAACAGAATTACATTAATATCGGGAATTGAGTTATGCAATATTTTTGCGCAATTTTGTAAAAACAAAATTGCTTAAAACTTGGGTTTGGTTTGTCACGTTCTTAATGGTCATCTTGTGCAATTTGAAGTCAATGGAAAATCTAACTACGCTGAAAAGGATTTGAAACTGAAAAGTCGGCAAAACATCCATGTAGGTTTGAGTGAACTCTGGAAATCCTGAAACCCAATGTACCGAGCGCCAGAGCGCTAGCCACTCGGCCATAACTCGGACAGGTAATAACTATTAGAGTTTTTTTAAACTTACAACTATAAAATTCAGAATACCTCTTTAATAAATAAAATATTTAAAATAAAAACTAAAAATAAGATATTTAAAAAATACAGAAAGATATTCAATATTCAAAAGTATAGAATCACACGTATTATAAATATTTTTCAAATTATTACTGAGTTTGAAATGGTCCCCCATAACAATAAACTTCGTTGTCAAAAATTATATTGCTTTAAACATTGATGCTGATATAAAACATTAATAATCTTATAATAATTTATATTTCCTCTTAAAAACCGTTTATCTAATTAATAAAGAAATAACTAAAACTTTTATTGATTTTCGTTTACTTACCAAATAACCAATAATAATATAAAAAAAAAATTGTCAATTCTGCTTTTTTTTTTCACTTTCTATTCAGAAAGTCCTTTATAATTTCTCATTCATTTCTTAGTATGTGGCGACACCTATTGAGTAAGATAGATAGCGTAAAATCTGAAAATAAAATTAATTAAATAAATTTAATTACTGACTAATATTTGAAAACTGTATTAACACTCGCCGTATTGAACTTGAGATGAATAGTATTTATGAACGATAGCAGAGTGTGGAGCAATAGAAATGAATTATCTCCACAATACTTTTTATGCTACTGTCTGAAAGGAAATTCTAACAGAAAATGTTGCATTTCTTTTTCCGTATAATCTCAGTCGTGTGCAAGAAATGAAAGTGGCTGATTATGAGAAGCACTGACATTTCCGACTAAAGTTTCTTGCCCGAATGGAAATCGTCAATCACTAGCCTTGAAAATATTGTGGGGAGATGAGGTTCATTTTTCAATTCCTTCTATTAGCTCACACTCTCCCTATATATATCTTGTTCAAATTTTCAATCGTTCATAAAATTCTTCTTATTCATCCACTCAAGCTCAAATACATTTTTTGAACTTGTAGGATGACACTGGATGTTAATACAGTTTTTCAAATATGAATTCATTCATTAAATTTAATTAATTAATTTTTTAGTTTTTTAGATTTAAGTTGCATGTATCTATCAATAGATGGCGCCAGATGAACTTAAAAAAATGAATGAAAATCATTTATAAAGGACTTTCTGCAATAGAGTGGGAAAAAGTAGGAATTGATTTAAATTTTTTTTTTTTTTTATATTACTTGTTATCTGTATAATCTCAATCATGTGCAAGAAATGAAAAAGTGACTGATTATGAGAAGCACTGGACATTCCGGCTAAAGTGTCTTGCCCGAATGGAAATCGTCAATTACAAGACTTGGAAAATATTGTAGGGAGATGAGGTTCAATTTTATTTGAAAAAGGTCTCAGTCAATACCCCCAACTTCCGAATTTAGGCCTCTGAAGGGTCTGCAGTGATCCATCAAGTATCATTTGTTGTCGCTGTCCCACTTCTGAAATTTGTTGTATGCTTGCTAGCGACTAGTGTCAGGTGGACGGAAACACTCCAATCTTTCTATTTACAGTATTTTATTTACAATAATTTACATACAAGGCACCCTGTGCCACTTCTACGATAGCAATTCTATTTAATAAAAACCATGAACACATCACATACGGTCCCTGACCGTGTATTTCGTTCAAACGCTCCTAGCGTTGTTCTCGTCATCTCAAAATCTAACCACATGTACTTACCATATACCATGCTATTTTACCATCATACAGTTATGGTACCATTTACTGGTCACAGAGGAGACCTCTCAAGCTTCCATTTAATTATTGTTAAACCTTTTGCAACGATTGTACAAAAAAATAACAGTGTGATGTGTATTCATTGCTGATTTCATTGATGTACCACACTTATTTAAGAATATCACTCCTACAGTTCCTACTATTTGCGCCGTTACTGGTAAGTAATATCGGCATATACTGGAAACTTTTTGTGATTCCTGAATTGCAGCAAAGACAGTACTTAGACATGACAATTTTTATGGAAGATGGAGCAAGATAACATCTTCTTCGATCAATTTAGAACCTCTTACCTTCTTATTTTGGTAATAAGAAAGTTATCAGCCAATGCTTCAGCCGGAAGGTAATTAAAATAAATAAAATAAAAAACCCACTCTGTTATATATTTTTAGAAATGTTGAATATGATTATTTATTTTAAAACCATATAAAAACATAGTTGTTTTTTAATGTTATTAAGAAGTTGATTGTACAATTATTTATTTCTGTAGCTTTAAATATCTTCTGAAAAAAATGTAAGTTTATTTATTTAACAAATAAGTGTTAAAATATGTGTATAATATAATCAATTAAATATTTGTATACAAATATGAACTCCAATATATAAATATAATGTATTTTTACTGTAATTCTAAAGGTATTTTATATTTCATTATAAATAACTAAAAAAATTTTATTTATAATAATTGGTTACAAAATTTTATCTTTATCTGTATGGATATAATTTTTAACTATATAGAAATAAATATTCAAAAAACTGATTAAAATAACTCGTATTCATGTACCCCAATTTACGAGACAAAACGATTTTAAATTTTCTCATTAACTTTAATTTAAAAATAATTTATAAGTAATAGTAATAAAATTATATTTAAGTAATAAAATTAAAAATTTAATGTAATAAATCATTTTTAATCTTATTTCCTCATAGAAGTTAATATTACACTTTAAATATATGAAAGAATCATAACTATCAATGACTCGTTAAAAATAATTAATTACTACTTAACTTATAAAGAAATTTTTAACGACATAAATATTTAATGATATAATAAAAAGATCACAGTATTTAATAGGCAACAGAAAAAAATAATTAATTTGCTATACACTATAAAAAATATTTTTTATTTAGTTTAAAAAACTTAATTAAATGTTAAATCTTTTTATAAATTCTTCTTCTCAATTCAGTAAAAAAAATTTTTATAGTCACAAAAACCATTGCACTTTATAATTAATACTCAATTAAAATTATTAAAGGCCAAAATACTTTAAAAAATTATTATGAAAGTAAATTTTGAATAGTTTGAAAAGGTAGAAATTCTTTTCAAATTTCATTAATGTTACTTTTTAATTGATTTTTAAAAAACAGTAGTTTTTTCATTAAAAATTTTTTCAATAATTAAATTTTAGTTAAAATTTAATTTCTATGTATATAATGAAATGAGAGAATTCGAGAAATTTAATTTGATAGGAAACAACATATTAAACAGAATATTTGGATTTTTTTTTCTATCATTTATTATATAAACATCAAATAAACTTATAATTATTCAAATTTTTTATTAAATTAATATTCATTTGATTTTTTGGTCAAATTTTATCATTGCATTGCAAAAAATATTTTTGGTTATTTAGATTTAGAAATAATATGAATTTTTCCGGTTGGAAAATTGCAAATTTATGAATTTTTACGTTTTATCGAATATCAATACAAAAAAATTTATAAACTTTCACACAAAGTAGCGGTTATAGTTTCATAAAAACGTATCTTAATTTTTTAAAAAATTACATACTTTTATAATCTTATAATATTTAATACTAGATTACCAATCTTGTAATTACTACCAATAATACCAATTTAATACCAATCTTGTATTAACTATTCAACTGAACTTAAAAAAAGTTCACTTGAAAAAAAAATAGAATTGAACTTAAATATTTAATTTGAATAATAAATATATATTAATGATTATATTTTATGTATTTACTATTTCTTTATATAGTTATATTATTCCCTTACATATTATTAATTTTAATACTTGGGGAAAAATCAGTTTTCTTTTTATAGATTTTTCTGGGATAAAAGAAAATGAATAAAAGTCATCAATTCAGAAATATATTTTTTCAACGTACATTTTGACCAAAATGTATGGTAATTTATTAAAAAATTTGGATTAGAGTATTTTCTAGTACATAAATATAGTTAAAATTTCTAGGTGTATAAATTTTGATATAATTATTAAGATTAATTAGTAAAGTTCTTCTTAAAGTAAGCTTTGCATATTCAAATTTTAAAAATTTTTGCAAAAAGATTTAAAATTTAAAATATATTCTTAGCATTTACATAATTTTTTAACTATTAGTACTAATTCATGCAAACAATACTCTTTAACAACATTTAATTCACACAAATAGTAGTCAACTTCTTAAATGCTTAATAGCAAATTAACTTATATTTAGATTTATTTTATTTTATAGTTTTGAATCTTTTTTTATGAAGTCTATTCATAGCCCAGTTACAGAGTTAATGTGCAGACAGGTACTAAATTGAATCCACTTATACCATGCGTTACAGTCACAGATTTCAAAAACGAAGAAGCTGTTGACAGCTTATGTAAAAGTTTATCATCGATAGATATCTAGAGGAAAGCTTCTTGAATGTCTTCCATAGACAAGTGAGCAAAAAACTGCTCTGGAATACAATAGAATTTCTGTTGGTAAACTGTTCGTGATATATAAAGAGGAGCACCATGTTCTGTTAGTATAAATAACTTTATAATTTTATTTTTTAATGCATGTAATATAATAATGTCTTATGACATACTATATAACATAATCTTATAATATAATAACATGAGAAATTTATGTAAAATATGTAATTAGAATGAAACTCACAGCATTTTCTTACAAATAATACTCTTATTACGACACTGTATCAATACCCAATAATCTTTTACTAGTAGTTTACAAGGTGGCTTATAAAATAGGGAAATGCAAGAAACCTTATTCAGTTACAGAACTGATCCTACAATTTGTTGTAAATATGGTGAACATTATGATTGATGATTTAGGAGCCTGATGGCCTCTGGCGTACGATATTACAACTTTCGAGTTCGAGTCCCGGCGGTACTATGAATGTTTGTAGTGGTTCGGAATTCATTTTAAACAGTTGGTTCCGGTCTACCATAAGCGTTACGGAGGTATTATTACTTAAGCGTCTGTAGCTTATCTTCAAGCTGCACGCATCCCCTGGATAGTGCTAAGTAAGTAACCGGTGCAGCTCTTGCTTATGGCATAAAAGACAACTGTATAAATATTTTCCAGCTGTATAAGAAGAAAAAGATTGGTGATTCTGTTTTAAAACTAAATCTTTCTAATTATTAGTAATTTTTATAAGCTAATTGATTTATAATAAGAATAAAATATTGATAAGCTATCAGCCATATGGACTGAGCCCAGCCCACTTTCTGCCAGACATGAGAACCAGACATTCCATTCTCCGTTTCCAAGCAATCGAAAACCATGAGAACGGATCCTTTTTCTGCGGGGGTGTATAAGAACGAAGACTAATCCCACTTGGCATTAGACTAAATATATCCTCCAATCTTTAAATAAATAAGGCTCAGCAGAAGAACTTTAGAAAAATAGGAGAATGCACCACCATTTAAGCGACCATTCCTGTAGACAAATACCGCTTTTGTACTGGACAAAAAAAAAAAAAAAATACTTCAGCGAAATGAATGCTCACATATGCTGTTTTGCGATGACGAAGTCTAATTGAGCTTTGTATTCCTTTTTATTATCTTAGAACAACAACCCAGGTTTTGCTGGTAATCAGACCTTCTAAAGTTACGTGTGACCCCCATCAGACTTTGAATCCCTTTCACTAACAAGCCTGTCTGACAGCCAGTTCTTTTTTTTTTTTTTTTTTTTTGTTCCATCAAGCTGATGTTAATCTTTTTTAAGATTCTACTTATTGGCAGTTAAATGCGAGAGTAGTTCAAAAGTCAACAGTTGTTTCTTTTTAGAAAAAGCAACACGACATGTCAACACATAATGCATCATTATTTGTCAAGTTCCTGTCAACTTACAGACGAGTAAAAATCAAAATTTGAGTGACGTTTCAGATGTAAAATTAACTTTTTTGCCCTATTTAAAAATAAGGTACTCGTCTAAAGTTCAAAATGATTTTTTTAAGTATTTTTTATTCCTTTCACTTTTTTTTATATAAATTATAAGACAAAAATATCTAAGAATATATCACTGATTTTTGAAAGTAGGAATTTTAAAAATTTTGTAAATCTCATTTAAGGTTGTACATTAAAAATATACAACTGCAGATTTAATTTCGTTCTTACACAACATATCCATACAGCGATACAAAAAATTATCTAAGTATGACCTTCACCTGTATAAATGCCTTTAATAAACTTTATTGACAAAATTTAAATACAAAATGTTTACCAAAAACGTCTTTCTAATTAGTCGAAATATGGGATTGTTATGTTGATAGTATATTAATATTTTATGCGAACATTTTCTTTGAAAAAAATGAATCCATTTTTTTTTTTATCATTTCTGTAAATATTCTTATTTTGGTAGTAAAATCACATTCAAAATTGTATGGATTTTATTTTAATTGATGCATAATAAAAAATGAAAAGGATTTTTAGAAGCAACAATGTTCGGTACACAGGATCAGGAATAAAGTAAAATTGCTCGTTGAAGTTGAAATTAGATCTCTTTGACATATTCCGACATCTTAAACAAAGACTAAAAAATTTCTTAAATACATACATATAAACAATATTAAATATTTTTTCAATAAAAGTAAAATTTTATGTTTGCTATTAATAAAATTTTAGCACAGCAAAAATTTATAAAATAAAAATTAAATGTTTTCTGTTTTAGTCTCAAGGTTCATTTTAATGTTTAAACAAGAAATAAGA
Source organism: Caerostris extrusa (assembly GCA_021605095.1). NCBI lineage: Eukaryota > Metazoa > Arthropoda > Arachnida > Araneae > Araneidae > Caerostris > Caerostris extrusa. Next base: position 42,252 of record BPLR01001351.1, on the reverse strand, counting down.
AAGTTTTATTGCTTTTTAAAACAGAGCACTTTATGCTGATATTATTCGACATTTAAATGCGAGATGTATAGCAAATATAACATTATAAAAGATGAAACAGGAGGAGGCCTGCTACAGGAGGCACGTTCTGTGCTACAGCAATTTGAAATAAACGCATGTAGACGTGACATCTGGAGTTTTGAACTTTCCTACTGAGTCTTATGTAAAGACTTTCCAATCTAAGAATTTATTGATCTCTGTACATCCACAAAAATGCTTTTTGGTTCCGATATCATGGACTTAGAACCGAAGTGACTCAGCTCATAATCTAAAATATTATCCAATAGGCCTCTCCAGACTCCTAAAATATTGAAAGCAAAAATGCATAGCATGGGTATTTACTAATTTATATATATATATATATATATATATGTGTTTTCTTTTTTTTTTTTATCCCACTTGATAGACAGAAACATCTAGGCCAAGTCCAAGAATTCGTGTGGTCTCATGGAAGGAGGTCAGGTTCTGTTATGCTGGAACACCTGTAGGTAGTCTTATTTGGCTCCATGACGCTGAAGAAGGAGGGCAGTGCCTTCCGAGGACTTTAAAGGGAACTACACTGAATTTGATTATCGTATGAAAGAAAACCCGGAAAACTCCCACTAAGTAATTCGACTCACGAGATAACATGCTGAATATCACAAACAACCTCTAGTCTCCTCATTTTATGAAACAGTGTCTAAGCAGTGACAAAGCAGCCAGGGATTGAACCTCCGTCGTCATGCTCACCATCGGCGCATTACCACTGAGCTACGAATCGGGGATATATAAATAAATATAATATTTAATTAGTTATTAGAAACCTTTACTTTTATATAAAAGTTTATTATATTTTCGTATGTTAGATGTCTAATTATATTTATTAGTTTTATTATTTATTGAATGTTGCTAGTAAACTATTAACCATACAATCAATTTAGCTATTTTTTTTTAAATCCTTCTCAAATAATAGAAACAAAAATTTTAATGAACATTTAAAACAAAATATCTTTATTCAGATACATTCAAAATTATAACTAAAAAGTTCTTATTTACATATATCTTTATTGACAATTTAATTGTCTTTCTTATTGACTTATAAACGAGGATAGTTTAATTTTATCTAACTAAAATAACATATTGATGATATACTGTAAATTAAAAAAAAATATATCTAAAACATGGCAAAAGTATTTGAATAAATAGTATAGAATACAAATTTTTATAATAAAATTTAAATGTTTCGTAATATTCCGTGTAGCTACAAAATCTTTAAATACGCAAGGAGAATTTGTTTGAATATAATGAAAAGAATGATAATGTATTTAAAAATTCACTCAAATTATTTAGGAATATATGTCAAATATATAAAAAAGGAAAACTGTTTATCTGCGAGGAATATTTATTCAATAAAAAGAAAATACATGTTTTGAGAAGAGCGAAAAGAATAAATTAAAAAGTCGCTCTTTTGAAAGGTAAAAATGAACCATTGAATTTTTCTGTTTCGTTCATTCTTTAAACAAACCTTATTTTGGGGTTTCATTCATGAATTGTTTTTCAAACAGAAAGTGATGTTTGCACAAGAGGGATCAATAGTGTAAAATTCATTATAAAAAGTTTGAAACAGAAATTTTCATTTTCTGCTTCAGACAATACATTATGTCAATATTATTAGTTTTTAACGATGGATTTTTTTTTTTACATCTAAATACAGAGTATAATGCTTTTTTCAGTTGATTTTGTCAAAATTAAAAAAGTGTATAACAGTGAGATACAGTACATTACAATGATTTTTTTTTTTATGAAATGTATATCAAGGAATAGATTTTAAATAACTTGTTTTGTAGAAAACAATTTGATTTTTATGCAGTATTAAGTAAAGCTGATAAATATTAATTTTTTCAGAAACATATTATATTATAATAAACATTAATATTTTCTAATACATTTTAAATCACTTTTTTTTATAGAATATAATTTGAGTTTTAAGCAGTAAAGATGATCAATATATTAATTAATACATCAACAATATGCTATTTTTCAGAAAAATAGAATATTATGGATGTATAAATTAAAAATAAAAATATTGCGGCTAAAATAATTTTATGCATATTTATTACAATTTTATTATTATTATTTAAAATAATAGTAATAATAAAAAATTTAATATTTAATTATTATTATTATTATTATTATTTAAAAAATATATTTATTGTATTAGTTATCTTGGTTGATTATAATAATCAATGCCAATTTAACTTTTAGTTTAATTCAGTATGTTTTTTTCTCTACATTTGGATGTGTTTAGAAGCTTCGTTGCGTTTAATTTGCAATGATTGCGATATTTAAAAAAATATTCATATGTATTAGGATGGCGCTCAATGCCACATGATTCGGTTCGATTCTGGGTGATGCCATGAGTGTTTGTAGTGAATTAGAATCCACTTTAAAACCGTTGGTCTCACTCTAAACATGAATGTAGGGCGCTGGAGGTAGGGCCGGCCAACCTTAAGCCTTAAAAGAAAGCATCGCCTGTCTCGGTATCAACCGGTAGTCAGCCGGTAACCAGATAGGACTGTTGCGCCAATGAAGAAGAAGAAGTTTTATTTTACGGTGATTTTATTTACCAGTGTTTATGTCATATTATTTATTGAAATGGAAATGATTTTCAATTAAAGAATTTCTAAAGTTTCTCAAATTTACAATCCCGAATTTACAAATCTCTTCTGAGCGTGTAAATTTGTTTTTATATTTTTTTATCAAGTAAAAATAGAATTTAAAAATAAAAATACATTTTAATAATCATTTAATTAATCAATTATTATTATTATTTAAATAATAAGGAAATATTGTTCTTCTTTTCAATGGTGCACCACCCCCATGATGGGCTGATTTTTTTCAGAAATGTTTACCGTATTCTTTACTGTATATTTCACAGTATATTTCAAGGTCAGCCAAATTTAATAATACACTACGAATGTAATGTACATTTCGAATTTTTCCTAAAAATACCTTTACCCATAAAAGAGAATTTCCAGCTGAAAAAAATATAATTTTAAAAGTAAATCTGATTAAATAAAAATATAAAAAAAAAAAGTGGGAAAGCCAACAAATTTTACAAAAGCTTTTTACAGCTGAGCTACAAAATGTAAAAAAAAGCACTTTTTTGATTCCAAAGAAATATTACACTTACAGATATAAAAACAGACGGCTACGCGAAATAAAAAATGTGACTTTTTCTCCAAAATAATTGGATTGAGCCTAGACAATTGAGCTTACTTTCAAATCTAAGTACTTTTATTGCGTTCGAATCTCGTAATCACTTTTCTTTGAAGTGATTGTTAAATCTTTTTGAACCAGATTTTTCGACAAATAAAAGTATTTTTATTACTTTGAGAGTCATTAATAGTAGACCTGTTATTTTAGCACTAAAATTTTTATTGTTTGCTTGCTACACATCACAAACAAACGATAAATTTATTAGGTGTAAAAACCTTCAACTTGGTGGTAAAAGAATTCATTCAAATATTGTTGAATATCTTTATTAACTTAATTAAATCTCAATAAATAAGAATGTCTTTTCTTAATATGTATTTGTTGCATCATAAATAAAAATATTTATTTTTATGTCGATTTAATAACTACTGAGTAATATTTAATATTTTAATTAAGTTTGTTTAATTTCAATACTTAATATTTTATAACGAAAGTGAGTTACACATAATCAATGCTCTATTGAACAGAATCTATCTGACATTTTTTTTTTTTTTATTTCCAATGGCAAGTTTACAGGATAACAGGTATAAAAATAAAAGAAAATACAGAAACAAATGGCATCAGTTAATCCATCAATTTAAGTCTGACCAATAACCCTTCCATAAAGAAGCAGGAGACAGTGCAGAAAAGGAGGCAAGGTCAGACATATCTATTTCTTCCTGGTTATCACACAGTAGACAGAGAGGGTCATGAGCCAGTTTAATTCTATGAAGGTGCTTGTTAAGACATTTGTGAATACAGAAAAATTGTAGCAATGTCACCAGTTTTTCTCTAGACCAATCAGAATATCATGAATAGGGTCGTACTAGGATTTGCGACGGCTTCTAGTGGCAACATCCTCAAAGAAGGAGCACCTAAGGACCTTTTAAGCTCATCTCTCGTATTTTGGGACAATCCACCTGCATTCTACTGCAGAACTCTAAAAACTCACACTGAGAGCTCGGACACTCCGTGTTTGTAGATCATTTTGCATTAGACGTTGCCTGGAGTGCACCACGAGATGGTAGATCTACGTTGCACACCATAATAAGGCGATAATTAAAAAGACTCTTAGCTCTTAACTTTAAAAATAACTTTGAGGATGTTGCTGCTAGAAACAGTCACATGCCCTGGTACTATCCTATGCATGATATCTGTGAATGGTATACAGAAAATCAGTGGCATTGCCACGGTTTTTCTGTGGTCACAATTGTCTCCCACAAGTAGCTTCACAGAATTGAACTGACTCCCTGACCATCTCTGTCTCCTGTGTGATAACCAGGAAGAAATGGATATATTCTCACCTTGCTTCCTGTTCTGCACTACCTTCTGTTACTTTATGGAAGCGTTATTCTATTGCCAGATTTAAGTTGATGGATTTACTGATGTCATTTGTTTCTATCTTGTTCTTTGCATTTGTTCCTTATTTATATTATCTGTTGTCCAGTAAACGTGCCATTGGAAATAATAAAAAAATATTTATGTCAATTAAAAATAATTTTGAAAGAATTTTTAAAGTTATATAAACCATGTTTTGCAACATGACACAAATAACTAACCATAGGAGTGATTTTGATATTTAATTTGGGGAAGTAAAAAAAGTGATGTACGTCAAAAATTCCTTTACAGATCGAAACAATTACAGATGGAATATGGACTACACCATGAGTTGTTGCATCGTGATTGGTGATAGAAATGGGCGATTTTTATTATTGTTTTGGTTTAAAACTTCTGAAATTATTTAGAAGCTTATTTCCTATTTAATAATTTTCTCCTTCCAATTACATACATTTTTTCTGAATGAATCACCAAAGTTGGCCGCCATATACTTCGCCAAACTTTATTAAATTTTTAAATTCTAACGGAGACATTTTTTTGTCTTATTAATATACATTTCATATATTAACAGAAAAAGTTTTGTTTTTAATAAAAAATAAGTTGAAAATTTTTAACTGATTATGAAATTTATTGATTTATTAAACATAAATTAATTGTAAATTAATATGAAAACTAACTACATCACCATCACAAAACATCAAGGGTACAGCAAAAAAAAAAAAAAAAAAAAAATCATTTTTTTGCTGCATATTCTTAGGAAATAAATGTCATAAAATTCTTTGAAGTTCATTCTTGCTTTTCTGAATAAAATATAAGAAATGCATTTTAGAATTAAAAACTTCCCAACTGTTTCTATAATAAGACAGTTTTGAATATTGCTTTTTCAAAAACTATGCAAATTTGTACTGATATTCAAAAGTTCTTTTCCTTCTAAGAGATTTTTGATATAGTTCTTAAACTTTAAAGCGAAAAAAATTTTTGGTGAAATGGATAAAGAAAACAAAATAAAAAAAACCTACTTATGTTACTCATTTATCCTGTTCAGGCTAAAACTAATGAATAACTTTAAAGGAAATAAATTCGAAGCGCAGACGTTTCTTTGGAAGTCTGACATTTTTGAATTCATTTTATCATCATAGAATTCATTTTTATTTTTAAAAATTCATAAGTTTTCATAATAGAAATTTATAAAAACCAATTCGATTCAAAATAAAAAAACGTATATATTTGGCATGTGGTTAAATTTTCTTTTGGAAATGATATCTTTTGTGTTGTTTATTTTATGTTTTTACAAAAATAACGACACATTACATTCAATAAACATCTGTTTTTCACGAGACGTTATTTTGTTATAGTATTAATATTATTTTATTATGTTATTTTTTTCATTATAATATTTTATTATGTTATATTGTTATAATATTTATGTTATTTTGTTAGAACATTTTATTATGTCTTTAATTATTTATAATGTTATTTTTTTTTTATATTTTTATTTTTAAAAACTTTAGTATTTATATTATTTTTACGTTATGATATTTTATTATGTTATTAATTATTTACAATGCTATTTTATTATGTTATTTTGTTTTTATTTTTGTTATTCTATTATAGTATTAATGTTTTTATTTGTTATAATATTTTATTTCGTTATGAATCATTTATAATATTATTTTATTTTTATTTTGTTATTTTGTTTAAGTATTAACTTTAATTTTGGCTATTATGTTATTTTTTAATAATATTTCATTATGTTATTTGTATTAACTAACTAATTTAAAGCGAAACTAATTTAAAATTACTATTTGGTTAGCATTAGTAATTTGAGTGAAGTTTCCAATATAATTTTGTAATCATCAAAATTCCTTTGGTATGTTGCATTATACCTAGATTCCTTCATGGATTATAATACATTTTCTTCTTCAATGGCGTTCCGAATGGGACCTGACCTTCTTTAGAATTCTATTCCATGCCGTACTGTTCTTGGCAAAGTTTTCCAATTAGTCACCTTAATAGTTTTCAAGTCTTTTTCTAGATAGTCAACCCACCTAAGTTTTGGTCCCCCTTCCTTTTTTTGTCGCCAAATAGTTTAGCCAGAAAATATCTTTTTAGTAATTCGATTGTCATCTAATTTTATTAAGTGTGCTGCCTATATAATCATGTGTGTTGCTATAAATTTAATAATATATGGCTCTATAAATAGCTTATAAATTTCTGGGTTGGTTCTTCCTCTCCATTAATTATCACACATAATTCCACCAAATATGCTTCCTAAATTTCTTCTTTCAAATATAGTAAGAGTACCTTCATCATCGTTTTCCAAATTTCAGCACGCTATTTGAGGACTGGCCTTATCAAAGTTTTGTGAAGGAGTAAAATTTAGTTAAGTGAATTCAAATGAGAGTTTCCTTCAATATTTTCGAAAATTATCAAAGTTTCACTTCATTAGTGAATTTACCTAGATTTTTAAGATTATAATTCAGATAAAAGAAGTTCGAATGATAGCTATCGTTATATTTTTTAAATCTTTAAAAGTATTTTGATATACAGCATTATACCAATTTTTAATGATTATAGTTTCTAAAATGATTATAGATTTTCGAAAATTTTCAAAATTCTTCTAGTATTTTATCTTATACAAAATTTTCTTAAGAATTACGAATTATTTCACAATTAAGGGTTTAACATGGAGATGAACGGAGTGCAACGTAAATCGACCTCCTCGTGCTGCAATCCGGGCAGTCTGATACGGTAAAAAGATCTACAAACACGGCCTTCAGTCTGCCTCTCAGTGTGTTTCTTAGAGTTCTGCAGTGGAATGCAGGTGGTTTGTCACATTATCATCCGTGGCTTTTCTGTGGTCACGATTGTCTCCCACAAGCACATTCACAGAATGAAACTGGCTCCTGACTGCCTCTGTCTCCTGTGTGATGACCAGGAAGAAATGGATGTGTCTCAACTTGCTTCCCGTTCTGCAATGCCTTTTATTTCTTTATGGAAGCTTTACAGGAATGCCAGACTTAAGTTGACGATGATCATTTCTTTCTGTCTTGTTCCTTGTATTTATTTTTAATGATATCTGTTGCTCTGTAAACTTGTCATTGAAAATAAAAAATAAAATATATATTGAGATGAATAGTTCTGTGAATGTTTCTAAAACAAAGATATATATGAAACAAAGAAAAATTTTATTTGCAATTTGATAAAAACTTGAAAGTCGAGTAAGAGAAGTGGAGCTACAACTTTTACCAAGAGTCAAAATATCATCCAACCATTTTTTTTTTTTTTTTTTGCTTTTATAGTACGTAATTCTAACTATATTTTTATAAGGCTTGAAAATATTTTCACATTTTATTATTTGATAATTTTAAAATGAATATTTAGTTAAATATCTCTTTTTTTAAAATGTAGGAATATTAAAATTCCTTGCTGTGGAACAAATTATAAAACTTACAATGGAACAAATCCGACCACTTGTAACTTTTAATTTTGAATAAATTGTGATACGAAACATTATATCACTTGAGAAATCAAATTCAAAAAGTTTCTTTCATGCTTTTCAAAAAAAAATATCAAAATTCCTCTGATGTATTTCATTGTATCTAAATTGTTCAAAGGTTCATAAACTATTGCAAGATAGAACATTTAACCTTTTGAAACGAATGTTTTTGTTAAATATGTATTTTGAAAAATTCCGGGAGAGTTCCAAAACTTCTTTTTTTTTGTTGGTAAAGACTTGGTATGCTACGAAACTTTATATCACTTGGGTGAGAGAAGTGAAGCCACAACTTTTCCCCAAGAGTTCCAAAAATCATCAAAAATGCATTCAACTTTACTCTGTGGCATGGCGACTTTGCACCTACAGTAGTGTTTTTGCTTGCGCCAACAGCCGGAAATTCCATTCCCCGCCAATCGTCGATGTTTCCTGAATACGAAGCAGTTCTTTCATTGGATTTCCTCTCTCGGAACGTGAGGTCCACGATAGCTTTTACGGGATGAAAGTGCGGGGTTGGAAGAGGCAATAATACGATGCTTCAAATCGGATGAGCTCCTGCTATAAACTCAAGTGGGAAATACTGTTTTTAAAAATGGCTAAATCTCATAAATATATGGTGGCAACAGTTACATACCTTTCCACTTTATTTTATGCAGTTTGTATAAGTAGATATTCAAAATCAAAAACGTATATATAGTATGTATTGGTGTACAGATGAAGATTAGATAAAAAGGGATAAAAATTATTATCATAACTAACATTAATGGAAACGCTAGCTAAAATCTCAACGGAATATAGGATTTTAAAAATTGATGAATCTCATATTTGGAGGCAATAATAAATGCAATAAATACATATGTTTCAGTTTATTTTTACATATTGTATAAGCAAACATTAAAAATCAATGATAAGTATAATACATCTATTGATGTGAGAATGAAGTTTAGTTAAAAGTAGACAAAAAATTATTATTATAATTGGTATAAACTAAAACTCCTGGAAAAAACTCAACAAATAATAGGATTTTTAAAATTGATAAATCTCATATTTGGATGCAACAATTACAAACTTTTCCATTTTGAAAAATTTATTATAACTGGTATAAACTGAAACGCTTGGTAAAAACTCAACGGAAAATAGGATTTTAAAAGATAAATCCCATATTTCGAGACAATAATTGCAAACCTTTCCAATTAGCAAACTTTTATTACAACAGGTATATATTAAAAAGCATGGTAAAAACTCGGCAAATAATAGAATTTTAAAACCCACCAACCTAAGTCAACCCACCTAAGTTTTGGCCCCCTTCCTTTTTTTTGTCGCCAAATAGTTAAGCCAGAAAATATCTTTTTAGTAATTCGATTGTCATCTAATTTTATTAAGTGTGCTGCCTATATAATCCTCTGTGTTGCTATAAATTTAATAATATATGGCTCTATAAATAGCTTATAAATTTCTGGGTTGGTTCTTCCTCTCAATCATTATCACACATAATTCCACCAAATATGCTTCCTAAATTTCTTTCAAATATAGTAAGAGTACCTTCATCATCGTTTTCCAAATTTCAGCACGCTAATTGAGGACTGGCCTTATCAAAGTTTTGTAAAGGAGCAAAATTTAGTTAAGTGAATTCAAATGAGAGTTTCCTTCAATATTTTCGAAAATTATCAAAGTTTCACTTCCTTAGTGAATTTACCTAGATTTTTTTAAGATTATAATTCAGATAAAAAGTTCGAATGATAGTTATCGTTATAATTTTTAAATCTTTAAAAGTATTTTGGTATACAGCATTATACCAATTTTCAATGATTATAGTTTCTAAAATGATTATAGATTTTCGAAAATTTTCAAAATTCTTCTAGTATTTTATCTTATAAATAATTTTCTTAAGAATTACGAATTATTTCACAATTAAGGGTTTAACATGGAGATGAACGGAGTGCAGCGTAAATCTACCTCCTCGTGGTGCAATCCGGGCAGTCTGATACAGTAAAATGATCTACAATCACGGCCTTCAGTCTGCGTCTCAGTGTGAGTTTCTTAGAGTTCTGCAGTGGAATGCAGGTGGTTTGTCTCATTATCACCCGTGGCATTGCTACGGCTTTTCTGTGGTCACGATTGTCCCCGCAAGCACATTCACAGAATGAAACTGGCTCCTGACTGCCTCTGTCTCCTGTGTGATGACCAGGAAGAAATGGATGTGTCTCAACATGCTTCCCGTTCTGCAATGCCTTCTATTTCTTTATGGAAGCTTTACAGGAATGCCAGACTTAAGTTGACGGATCATTTCTTTCTGTCTTGTTCCTTGTATTTATTTTTAATGATATCTGTTGCTCTGTAAACTTGTCATTGAAAATAAAAAATAAAAATATATATTGAGATGAATAGTTCTGTGAATGTTTCTAAAACAAAGATATATATGAAACAAAGAAAATTTTTATTTCAATTTGATAAAAAACTTGAAAGTCGAGTAAGAGAAGTGGAGCTGCAACTTTTTACCAAGAGTCAAAATATCATCTAACCATTTTTTTTTTTTTTTTTTTGATTTTATAGTACGTAATTCTAACTATATTTTTGTGAGGCTTGAAAATATTTTCACATTTTATTATTCGATAATTTTAAAAATGAATATTTAAGTTAAATATCTCTTACTTTTAAAATGTAGGAATATTAAAATTCCTTGCTGTGGAACAAATTATAAAACTTACAATGGAACAAATCCGACCACTTGTAACTTTTAATTTTGAATAAATTGTGATACGAAACATTATATCACTTGAGAAATCAAATTCAAAAGTTTCTTTCATACTTTTTAAAAAATATGAAAATTCCTCTGATGTATTTCATTGTATCTAAATTGTTCAAAGGTTCATAAACTACTGCAAGATAGAACATTTAACCTTTTTTGAAACGAATGTTTTTGTTAAATATGTATTTTGAAAAATTCCGGGAGAGTTCCAAAACTTCTTTTTTTTTCTGTTGGTGAAGACTGTGTATGCTACGAAACTTTATATCACTCGGGTGAGAGAAGTGAAGCCGCAACTTTTCCCCAAGAGTTCCAAAAAATCATCAAAAATGCATTCAACTTTACTCTGTGGCATGGCGACTTTGCACCTACAGTAGTGTTTTTGCTTGCGCCAACAGCCGGAAATTCCATTCCCCGCCAATCGTCGATGTTTCCTGAATACGAAGCAGTTCTTTCATTGGATTTCCTCTCTCGGAACGTGAGGTCCACGATAGCTTTACGGGATGAAAGTGCGGGGGTGGAAGAGACAATAATGCGATGCTTCAAATCGGATGAGCTCCTGCTATAAACTCAAAAATGGCTAAATCTCATAAATGGGAAATACGGTTTTTTTAAAAATGGCTAAATCTCATAAATATATGGAGGCAACAGTTACATACCTTTCCACTTTATTTTATGCAGTTTGTATAAGTAGATATTCAAAATCAAAAAGTATATAGTATTAAAAGTATGTATTGGTGTACAGATGAAGATTAGATAAAAAAGACATAAAAATTATTATCATAACTAACATTAATGGAAACGCTAGCTGAAATCTCAACGGAATATAGGATTTTAAAAATTGATGAATCTCATATTTGGAGGCAATAATACATGCAATATATACATAATAGAATTTTATGTTTCAGTTTATTTTTACATAATGTATAAAAATAAAAAATACGTAAACATTAAAAATAATGATAAGTTTATAAAAAGTGGCATACATCTATTAATGTAAGAATGAAGTTTAGTTAAGAGTAGACAAAAAATTATTATTATAATTGGCATAAACTAAAACTCCTGGAAAAAAAAAATAACTCAACAAATAATAGGATTTTAAAAATTGATAAATCTCATATTTGGAGTCGACAATTGCATACTTTTCCAGTGTGTTTTATTCATTTTGTATAAATCAAAGAGAGATCAGCATAAAATAACTCATGATGTAAAGGGAAATTTTGTTAAAAAATATCCAAAATTATACTATTAAATTAAATTTCAATTTTTTAAATGCCATTTTATTAGGAGAGAATTTAAAATTTCACGAAATTTCTAGATAAAGGTAACATACATAATGGTTTTACTGGATGAAAGTGACTTTTTAGGATGATTTTTGTTATATACATGAACATAAATGATTTTTAAAAATATATTATAGAAATGGGATGTTATTAAAATTTTAATCTTTAAAATATAATAGGTTATAACTGATTTTATAAATTGTGGATACCAATACATTCTATTGACAAAAATAAGTAAAATACTAACTCTGTTAACGTTATTTGTTAAAATAAAAAATATATTTTAAAACAATACAGAAATTTTAAATATATTTATTAAACGTTATTAAGATAAGGGCTTAAATTCATAAGAAAAAAAAAAATTTAGTATGGACTGTTGAATACAATACGTGATAATAATTTATCTCCACATAAAAAATATTGTGCATACTGCATATTGTTTTTGAATGTTTAATGTAGTTCATGCACATTTATCTAACTGCATAAAATACTACTTAGTATATAAAATTTCTATAGATATATCATAAAAAAAAAAAAAAAAATGGGGCCTGAATGGCCGAGCGGTTAGCGCTCTGGCGCTCTGTACCACAGGTTTCGGGTTCGAGTCCCGGCGGTGCCGTGAATGGTTTGTAGTGGTTCGGAATCCACTTTAAACCGTAGGTCCTGGTCTCATATGATCGTAGAGCGTTGCGGGGGCATTGTTACTCCGCGTCCGTGGCTTATCTTCAAGTTACGCCCCCTGGGTAATACAAAGTGAGTAACGTCTGTGCAGCGCTTGCCTTAAGGCATCAAGACCAAGCTGTCTAAGTGTTTGCCAGCTGCATTAGAAAAATAAAATACATTCAAATATCGAAATTTAATAAATCTTTATTTTTAACATTTTTTTTTAACCTTCTCCCTTAAAGCATTTCAAAAGATGACATTTAAAAAGCAAAATAAAAAAAAAAAAAACAAGTTATGAATTGCTTTTCAAATATTTATTTTTAGTACATTTTTAAATTAAACAGCAATCAAGCAATAAAATAAAATCATCCACAAAATTATGAGTCTAATTTTTTAAATATTGAAGATTCTGACAAGTTTTTCACATATTTGATTAAAACAAAACCAATTATTATAATCAGAAATGGTTTGATAATAATGCAGTCATAATATATTATCTTAATGTCAAGCATTTGAAAATAAAAAATTGAAATTTAAGTCATAATCTAAATAGTCAATTAGATTTTTAAATTAAAAAGCAAAAATGTCAATACATTTCTATACATACGAATATAATTATTTGATCATTATATATAATAATATAATAACTGGTTAAATATTAAATTTATTAATAATTTTATTGTAATATAATAATATTATAATATTAATAATGTTATAATATGATAAGCATAATATGATATCTTAATGCTCTGACAATTAATGAGGCAATTAAATACTATTAAATTAAACTACTAATACTCTTTTTATTTTACTACTAATTAAATACTATTTATTTTATTTACTAATAAACAGACAATTTTTTCGAAGACTATGAATTTGACATTTTATAATCAAGCAGTAATCACACACACTAAATAATTAATATTGTTGTGTTGAAAACATTAAAAAATAATTTTGTTTGCTTTAACTTTTTAACGACAATCTTTATCAAAGGAAATTTGATGTATTATATCATCAATTAAGTTTAAAAAACGAAATCAAAAATGCATCGTCTTACATTCAAAAAAAAATATTCTCACCACTTTATTAATTGAATATTTAATTACATTTATGAAAGTAGCAGATTTTTAATTTGAAACTTTTTAACATGCTGGGAAAAGAAACTTTTTTTCTATTATCTATATATAATTTAATCGAAAATGTAAACAAAATATTTGGAATTTTATCCTTGTATCAAAATGTGCATTATTAAAGTGTTGGAATGTTTCTTATATATAATACCTAACATAAAAATTATAATGTATCGCATCATTTATCTTTAGTTTTAACTCATAAATAAAAGATTCATTGTACAAATAAAAATTAATTGCATAAATAAAACTGCTAATAAAGTCAGTTAATTAAATTGTCAATGATTTTCATAGGAACGAAGTAGTTTAATAAAATTTTGATCTGATAAACATGTAAAAGAAGCTTTAGATTTTTAATAAGATCATTTACGGAGTATCATTCTTTAATCAATTGAAAAAATATTTTGAGTGATTTAAGAGGCATTAATTTCTTCATTCATTCATTTCTGAAAAATCTTTTCCTACTTTGTGTGATCGATCTAACATCATGTGTAATTGATCACATCAAGTATATTTAGTTTTTTAACTCATAAATAAAGGGGATTCATTATATAAATAAAAGATTAGTAATTACATAAGTAAGATAAGTGAAACTGTTAAAAAGTCACAAAATTAAATTGATTAATTTTTCATAGGGCAGAAGTAATCTTAATACGACTTTGATCTGAAAACATGTTAAAAGCTTTTGAGTTGGTTTTATAATAAGATCATTTACAAGTATTATTTAAATCGATTGGAAAAAGCATTTTTGTGTGATTTAACAGACATTAATTCCTTCATTCATTAATTTCTGAAAAAAAAAAAACTTTTATTTCTGTACTAAATGAAGGCATACTTTTAGTCATTCATTCTAAAAACTTACTCTGCGAGGAATTAAAAATCAGTTTTGTTAAATGAGTTTTTAAGAGGGTTGTTTTACATATCATAACGGCAACTTTTTATATAACAAAATTTTTAAATTTATATTTGTTGTTGTTGTTGTGTCTATACCTCAATGTCCCTTATATAATCATGAGTATCCCATGAGTATTCTACACATGGATGGAAGGAAATGACAGCTTCTGTTGCGATGGAGCACCCATAGGTAGAAGTCTTAATTATCTCCTGTCACTGAAGGAGAGCAGCTTTGACTTACGGGAGAACGTTTTGGGGGAAATACCACATATTGGGGTATGGGAGAAGCCCGGAAAACTCTCAGCAGGTTGTTTAAATAACGAGGCAAAATGCTGAACATCACAAAAGCCAACAAGTCTCTTCGTTTTTAAAGCACTATCAGCGGATTGAACCTCAGCCCCCTAATGCTCACCAGTGGTGCATGTTAATAATTGAGTCACAAGTCGGTATTAATATTTGTAAATTCAATAACATTTACCTCAAATAAATTTTCATCGTTGCTTGGCACTTCATGGCAAAATCTGAAACAGCAAGTTATTGACAAACTAGAGAACTCTTAAGGCAATGACTTTTAGTCAAACATTGTTGAGCTCTATTGTCTGCATTTTTCTTCTTCATTTTGTATTTTTTTCCCATTTTTATATTGCTTTGCAATTGTGAATAAAAAAAAAAAACCTCCAAATAAATTGCTATTATTACTAATTCAATATACCATTACCTTAAAACTTTTTAATCAGGGTGTCATATTTTCTACTTAAAATATAATATCCATAGCAAACTTATCCTGAAATAATAGTAAGCTCCTGCATTGTACATACTTGAATAATTGATCCTAATAATTATTATGCAGCATATAATCATTAGCTGAATTACATTGTTTATCCCTTTACTATTGATAAATACCTAATTTTCTATTTAATCGTTTTATGTCAGAAGTAATTTAAGCTGAATCTTATCCTTTGAAATAATTTAGAAGCAATCATCTGCAATTAATAATTGTTCTTACCTTAAATAATTGCAATGCATTATTATTTAAATGCAATACTTTGAAAAAAACATAAACAGTTTTAGGTAACATAGTTAGAATTCGACGTTGAAAGATTTTATTGCTTTAAAAAAAAAATATGTCGAGGGAAATTTTCTCAATTACCATATTTAATCAACTTCGCAAAATTAGGAAACATCGTTGTAGAAAGAAAAATTAGAAAAACATTGTCGTAAAACGATTATGGAAAATAAATTTTATGAGCTATTTTAAATAATTCTTGAGCCAATTCTGTTAAACATTTATTCGTTTCTCAAAGGAGGAAGTAATAAATTTTCTACTAAATTTAAAATAATTAGCAAGATAAAAATTCCTGGATTCAAAATGCCTATGTCTCTTGGAAAAATTATTACCACAGTAATAGAGACATGTAAGAGTTTATTCTTAGGAAGGTTTTTAAAATTCTTCTCACTATATTAAGCTGAAAAAAAAAATTAACATTTTAGAATATTGTGAATAGGGACTAAACATCAGCAATATATATTATTATTAGAGTCTTGTTCGTAGACATTATTTCAAAGAACGAGGAGGCTCAATGGCGTTTGTAATGTTCCAACATCTTGCCTCTAGAGTCGGATCTCATACAATACGCAAATGCAGAGGTAAGTCCTCTCGAAAGGCACTGTTCGCCTTCTTCAGCGACGATGAGAAGAGAAGTCAGACTTCTACTTACGGGTGTTCCATCGGAACAGAAGCTGCCCCCCCGTCCTTTCATGAGAACACACATGTTCATGGACTTGTTCTAGATGTTGCTGTCGACCAAGTGGAATAAGAAACAACAACAAACAGATTTTTTTTTGCAGATATATTCATTTATATATTATATATATATTTTCATTTATATATTATATATATATATTCATTTATATATTATATATATATTTATTTATTTATATATTATATATATATTTTCATTTATATATATTATATATATATTCATTTATATATTGGTTTATATATATAAGTATTATTGAAAATAATACTTATTTTTATTTGATAATGAAAATGATTTTTCACTCAAAAAATAATTATTTTCAATAAAAGATTTCTTCCAATAGCACACATTTTTGATAAAAAAAAATTAACCAGAAATTGAAATGGTAATGTCCTACACAAAATCACTTAATAAAATACATGTGCAGCAATGATAACCCTTTCAAAAGAGATTCAAAAGCAATTTGAGTATTCATTGTATTCCTCAAAACTCAGTATTGAATCGAAATAAAGTTATTCCACTTCCACTTCTAAACATGCCATTGCATATAACTCTTTTGAAAATTAAACTGTTGATCCTGACGATGCAGAAAATTCTCTCAACAACTCTTCAGTCTTACTTCCACACAACGTCCCTATTATAGTTAGGCTAGTGGAATAAGTAATTACTGTTCTGAGATACTTTTTACTTTTTTCATGGCAAATTAAAAATAACCTGTTTCCGAAAACTCTTTAAAGTTTTTCCAAGTTTAGTAAATCGAAGATAATCCTCAAGATATTATTAAACTTCTGAAAGATTCAGCTCATTTACACTGAAGAGACAAAAGTCACGGGATACCTCTTAATATCGTGTCGGCCCTCCTTTCGCCTGGCGAAGTGCAGCAACTCGACGTGGCATGGACTCAACAAGTCGTTGGGAGTCTTCTGTAGGAATATTGAGCCATGCTGTCCCGATAGACGCCCATAATTGTGAAAGCGTTGATGGTGCAGGATTTTGGGCACGAACAGACCTCTCGATGATGTCCCCTAAATGCTCGATGGGATTCATGTCGGGCGATCTAGGTGACCAGATCATTCGTTGGAATTGTCCAGAATGTTCTTCAAACCAATCGCGAACAGTTGGGGCCCGGTGACAGAGCGCATTGTCATCCATAAAAATCCCATCGTTGTTTGGATACATGAAGTCCATGAATGGCTGCAAGTGATCTCCAAGTAGCTGAACATAAGCATTTTCAGTCAATGTTCGGTCCAGTCGCACCAGGGACCAAGTCCATGCCATGAAAAATCCCACACCATTACGGAGCCACCACCAGCTTGAACAGTGCCTTGCTGACAGTTTGGGTCCATGGCTTCGTGGGGTCTGCGCCACACTCGAACCCTACCATCAGCTCTTACCAACTGAAATCGTGACTCATCGGACCAGGCCACGGTTTTCCATTCATCAAGGGACCAACCGATATGCTCACGTGCCCACGAGAGTCGCTGCAAGCGATGTCGTTCTGTCAGTAAAGGCACTCGAGTCGGTCTTCTGCTGGAATAGCCCAAGAAGGAAATTTCTCCGCACAGTTCTAACAGACAAGTCCCTTGTACGTCCTACATTGATTTCTGCGGTTATTTGACGCAGTGTTGCTTGTCTGTTAGAATTTACGACTCTTTGCAGACGTCGCCGGTCTCGGTCGTTAAGTGCAGGCGGTCGACCACTGCGCTGCCATGGTGGGATGTTATGCCTGAATTGTCATACTCTCGGCACACTCTTGACACAGTGTATCTGGGAATGTCGAATTCCTAACGATTTCGAAATGGCATGACCCAAAACGTCTAGCTCCAACTAACATTCCGCGTTCGAAGTCTGTTAATTCCCGTCGTGCGGTCATCATCAAAAAACCTCTTCACATGAATAACTTGAACTTAATGAAAGCTCTGCGAAAGCACTGCGCATTTATACCGGTTCTACGCGATGCTACTGCCATCTGAAAATTTGCATATTGCTATCCCATGACTTTTGTCACTTCAGTGTAATTTAACACATTTTCGTTAAGTGTTTCTAGAATGCTACAAACGGAACACTATCAAATATGATGTACTAAAAGTTACACCATTAAATATAATTGTGTCTGTTTATCCACTTTGCACGAAATGTAGCCTGACTTAAGCCACTCCTGCCCATATATTGACTTTTATTGTTGCCAGAAGAGCCAGTTTTGATCAAGTCCTGGGCGGTTTTCCATTGCTTGAAACCAAACGGTTTTTCTTGGACTTTCTAGATATTGCTGTTGATCAAGTGGGCTAAAAAAAGCAATACAATTGTTACTATTCTGACAAGGTTATTTACCTCATAATTAATTAAACTAAACAACTTCTTCCCAATTGCCAAGTTGTTTTACCCCAAATAAAAATACGATCGAAATCTTTAAATAAACTAAACTTTTCTCTTTGAAGCATAACGAAATAAAATTTAATAGAAAATCCATTGCAATGTATTGCTTTCTTTGCAGTTTTCTAAGCATAGTTAGAATAATTTTTAAAATTTCCACAATAAATGTTCACTTCCAAATGTTCACCTCCCAAATGGTAACCTATTGACATTAATAGATGTGAATTTTGTTATATTCCATCATGGAAAGTTTGTCCCAGATTGTAGAAAGCAAAATTACAAATTATGAATCCGAAAAAAGATGAAAAAGTTAATTACAGGCTAGCAGAACATCCAAAAAACTAATTACTCAGCTGCTCTCATAGGTTGTTTTCCCCATGACATGAATTAACACATCTGACTGAAATAATGATTATCTTAATAATTGCAATAGTGGTTTTATTAATACAACTATAAAAAAAAGAATTGTTATTTTATTCTCAACAGCTGAAGGACATTAATTTGCTACTGCTAACAGACGTAAATTGCTTTTCATTACTATAATTAAACATTACTTTCTGCTAAGACATAAGAAGATAAGTTAGGAATCACCATGCAACAGATTGGCTATGTAAAGTTGTACCTTTAAGGACTGAATTATTTCGTTGAAGATTCATTGGGGCAAGAGACCAGCAACCTCGTGCATAGTGGTTCAAATTCTAACATCTTGTCTTTCTTCCGTTTTTACAGATAGAAACTTGTTTTAGTTAAAAGCATTTATTTACAGAATTGATTCGTATAATTTTTATTATATTTTCAATTTTAAATAATTTTATATTCTTTAATTCTTTTTAAATCTGACAATGAGAATGGATCATAATATTTTTTATTTCCAATGGCAAGTTTACAGGACAACAGATATCATAAAAAAATAAATACAAAGAACGAGATGGAAACAAAGGACATCATCCAATAACGCTTCCATAAAGAAACAGGAGGCAGTTCAGAATAGGAAGCAAGGTTAGACATATCCATTTATTCCCGGTAATCTATCACACAGGGGACAGAAAGAGTCAGAAGCCAGTTTAATTCTGTGAAGGTTCTTGCTGAAACAATCGTGACCACAGAAAAGCCGTAGCAACGTCACCGAATTTTCTCTAGGTCATACGGGGATATCATGAATATGATCGTAGCAGGGCTTGTCACTGTCTCTAGCGACAACATCTAAAAGAAGGAGCACCTAAGGGACTTTTTAATTATCCTGTCGCTTGTTTTGGGGCAATCCACATGATCTCCACTGTAGAATACTAAGAGACTGTCACTGAAAGCCGTATTTGTAGATCATTTTGCCGTATCAGACGTCCAACGGAGTGCACCAGTAGGGAGGTAAATCTACGTTGCACTCCCAATTTATAATATAATAATCATAAAGCAGTTAACCACTGCTTTAACAAGGTTTTCTACTAACTCCCAAACAACAATATATATTCCACAGTAGAATTGAACAGATTGATCACATTTTAAAGATGACTTTAAAATGTGTAGATTTTATTTTTTGTAATAACATCTACAACATTTATATTGACAAATCAACTTCACAAATATAATGCAAATAAAAACTCCAATCTCCATAAATATTTAATATATATTTTTTTCATAAATTTGGTTGTTGGTACTAAATATCTATCTAATTCCTCTTTTATTTCAATGTCTTTTAAATAAATTTGCTACATAGACATTAAAGCTAGAAAATTAAAAACTCCTGTGTTCGTTTGATGTACTATTAGTTGCTGTAAAAAAAAAAACATGAAATTCTCTGTAGTAATTTAATAAAAGCAAAGGAAATAAACCAAAACCTATGTCAAACTAATATTAAACCAAATTTACAAAATTTAGAGCAACAAAATACTAAACATACACAAGCACAAAATAAAACTAAACATACACAATCACAAAATAAATTCGTGGCATGAAATAAAATATACAAATACAATAATTCTGAAATCCTGCATTCTGAAATTGAACGAATGAACCATTTTTTGACCTAGGTTAAATGTTTCTCTTGTATTTTATTGAATATTGTTGATATTCATGAATAAAAAATATAAATGAGCTGAAAAATTACAATGAGTTTCTTTGATCTCCAATTTTAGAAAGGTGTGTCACACGCGATTGTTCCATTAGTTTCCTGGGGTTTGTTTTCTCGAACAGTACATCAAGAAACCAATATTTAATGGACGAGTTTTCACAATTTAACAGAAATAGCACAAAAATACAAAAACGATACAATAACATTATTTTAAACAAAAAAAACTTTGTAAATGAACATCGATGTTAACTCATATTCTTCTTTGAGTGATATTTCCAATTTTTGTTCAATAGTTTTTTAAAAATAATTAGATCATTGTTTATTGACAATTTTCTATCAAGATCATTTACTATAATTTGGAAGCATCAAGATAATAATTTTTTCGATTAATTTAAACTCTTATTGTTCTGCGAAAGTATATAAATAAATATTGTAATAAATTGCTAATTTGGCATGGTGATAACCATGATGAATCAATAAAGGATCATGGGATAGCAAAAAGGCTTTCCCGTGATTCAATCATCTGCCTCTAACTGACAGAAGACGGTCCTAGCAACCAATCATGTGCCTCCTGCTTCATTGGTGAAAATTTTAAAGAATCCTTGTATAAAATGAATTTTCTGTTCTTGGGAGACAAAACTAATAAATTGAATAATTAATGCTATATTTTTCATTTGTATCATCAAATATATGTAAGCTATGTGTGGCGAAACCCATTTTGAATATAGAAGGTTTGTTAGTTTTTGCGGAACTCTTTCATCTAGTTTAATTTAAATTGTAATTATTAAAATTAAAATAATTTTTTATCTAAAACTTCACCTAAATAACATTTTCTCTTATTACACCACTGGAACTCAATCCGTCTAATTTGGCCACATCCCAATCCTCTTCGCAATAGCTGGCCGGAACGTAACCTTTTAATAAGGCGAATTAATTTTAGACCTTTAAAAGATTATTTTTTCGTTTGCTTAACACTGGCAGGCTTCACATACCAATGTGTATATCACGAAAATCCCACCGATAAGAAGGTATGGTAAGAAAGTGTAATCCGAAAGGACCTTTAAGGTTAAAGTCCCGCATTTGAGTGGTGTGTCAGAGAAATCCCGGAAAGCTTATATGTTATCATGCAGCCTGATAATACATGTGAGTCACTGTACATAGTGAAATACCGAATTTCTTTGTTTCTGAAGGCAGAGACTACAACCATACCATTAGCAAACTCGAACCTTCGCCCTCCTCTACTTCTAACCATGCATATTGTCACTGGGCCACTAGTCTAGTTCTCTGGATATTTAGATCAGTAAGATATAAAGAATTTTATGCAAAAAAGAATTTTTTCAAAATGATTTCTAAATTTTAACTTTTTCTCGTTTATAAATTAAATTTTATATGTTTAGTTCATAAGATACCGAAAAATTAAAATTCGCCAAAGGTTTAAGGTATATATATATATATATATATATATATATATATATAATTAAGTTCTTAAAGCTGAATATTATATGTATACTATCTTTTTTTATTCCAAAGAATAGACATTTAATAATAGGGTTCATATAGGAAAAAGATTTTCAAAATTCAGATTTAAGAACTCGTGGTAATAAATCTGTTTCGCAAAAATCCAAGACATCTACCTCGTTATTTTAATATTCAACTGAAAAACTATATATCTTCAAAATATGGCTCATAAAGTACAAAAATGCAATTTGTTTTACTTAACTACTTGCATAACAAATCAGGTTATAACTTTTAGCTCCATTCCGTTAATCTTTTTCAAAATCTATGATCGGTGAGGTCTCCAGCATAACAGGTGTCCTTGAACTTAATAAGAATTCCTTTTACTTGGAGAGAAAAAAAAAGATGTTTTTTTTTTTTTTCCTCCTGATGCCTAGACTAATTTTTCAATTGAACGTTTTTCTTTATACCATACAATATTATTTAGACTGAAAGCGGAAATAGAAAAATCCTAAATGTCCAAGACAGATTTTTTTTCTTCCTGTTCCATTTTTTCCTTCTTTCACAATTGACTTTGATCGTACAGCCATAATAAATGAAGTGTTTCCGTTCTTAACTGTTGCTTTAGGACAGACTTGGAGAAAATTGGATTTTTTACTTAGCTGCTTGGAAGATATACACTCCTTCTAATTCACTGTATATCTTTACTTATTTCTTATGAGGTGGCAATTTATTAATGTCTTTATAACATATAAATAATCCAATAATGTGAAGTCATTTCTCTCTTTCGTTATTTTTCATAGGAATATTTGGCATTTGGCATTCATTTATTACATCCACTAAAGTAAAGTTTCTTAAACATTTTGCTTCAGAAAATTTGTAACAAGTGAAATTGCTTTCAAATAATTAACTTCTTTTCATTTTGAAAGTAATCAATGTTAGTAGTGAAATGGAATGATAGCAAACAAACAAACCTTTAACATTAACTGGAAAATACCCATACAGTTAAATAAACAAACAAAATAATGTTTTATGTTATCTATGTAATGGCAGGTTTGCTTTGAAAATAAATATTTTTCGAAGCATGATATATTTGAAAATTTTATCTGCAATATTTATAAATGCTTGGCTTTAATAGAAAAATAAAGCCGCCAAAAACACTGTTGAAAAAGTAATCTGGATTTTCAATCCCCCTATGCATACATTATGAAACCCAGGATAAACACGAATGATAAAATAAATAATTCCATAATTGTAATTAATTATGAAGGATTGTGAAGTTTAAAAATCGTAATCGATTGTGATCGTAAAATATTCCTATACATCTTTGAAATGAGTTTATGGTGTTTTACTTTTATTTGAAGGAAATAAATCGATTGCTTAAAAATCCACTAAAACAAAGTTTCTGAAAATATTTGACATCAGAAAACTTATAGCAAGTTAAATTGCTTTCAAATATTTAATATTTTGAATATCAAAACATTACAGTATATTCAATTGTTTGTTTAGTTTGGCTTATATTAATATTATATTAAGAGTTTTATTTTGTTTAAATATGTATTCAACATAATAAAAATATTATTTTTTAAAGGAACTGATGTCCTTTGGCTTACATTTATTAAACCCACAGAAGAGTTTCTGAAACTTTTGACTTCAAGAAACTTGTAATAAATGAAATTGCTTTCAAATTTTTAATTTCTTTTATTATCAATTAAACATCACAATAGATTCACTGGTTTGTTTAGTATTTTTAAAATTGATAATATATGAAGTATTTTATTTTATTTAAATATGTATTCAAAATAATAAAAAAAAAAAAAAAAAAAGCTTTATTTTTTTTAGGATCTGTTGTCATTTGGCGTTCATTTATTAAATCCACTAAAGTAAAGTTTCTGAAACTTTTGACTTTAGAAAACTTAAGTGTAATTAACTGTGAATGACTTTGAAGTTTAAAACATGCTTTGGTCGTAAAGTTTTCCTATGTAACTTTGAATTGATTTTATGATGTTTTACTTTTTGTTTTGAGGTTATAAATAGATTGAACACTTTGAGAGGATCTCACTAAACCGTTGGGGTTTTTATTTTGAAACATTATTTCAAATATGCTTATTTTCACTTTCGATACGTTCTCTTGGCGACTTTCTTAATAAATTGTTGTATGAACAAGCACATTGTAATATAAAATATGCAACATATTAGCTAAACACTATTGAACAAACATCTCTTGGATTGGAATTTGGAAGACAAGTAACTTCAGCAAAGTGAGGAACATTCTCGCATGCGTCATGACATGGATCAAGGAGTTTTCAGAAAATCGCTTGTTCTGTTTCGAACTTGACTCCACGAACTCCTAAGTCCCATGTTTCGTAAACCTGAGTGCCTGACCTATTTATTCCATTAGTACCACAGAGAGAAAGAGAATTTCTTAACAATAGCACATCGATTTTGGCAATTAAAGGACATTCTCCTTCTTTAATGGAACGACAGCCCCATAATGGGAAAATGCTTCTGCCATATTTTTAACACGAGATTTTTTTTTTTTTGTTCCTGTTTAAGGGGTAGAGCTGTCATGTTTAAGCCAAACGATTTACAGTCCTATTAGACTGAGACCAAAGATTTTAAAGTAGATTCCGAACACCTACAAATATCCACAGCACTGACGAAACTCGAATTCGAAATCCGTGGCACTGACTTCTGTGGCCAAAACGCTAGTTTTTAGTTAATATGGTGCAGGAAAATTAAAATTCGACTGGAATTTAAGATATTTTATTTCTTATTCCAAATAATAAAAATTTATTAATTTTTCATATCAGTAAAAGATTTTCAAATTTTGCCTTAAGTTCAGAACAACTCGTGGTAACAAATCTGTTTCACAAAATCCAAGACATCTATCTCATTACTTAAATATTCAATTGAAAAACTATATATCTGCAAGATATGGTTTATAAAGTACAAAACACAATTTGTAACACAGTTTTCCTTAACTGAGTGCATAACAAATCAGGTCATAGCTTTTAGCTCCATTCCGTTAATCTTCTTTCAAAATCTATGATCGATGGGATTTCCAGAATTACAGGTGTCCTTGAACTTAATAAGAATTCCTTTTACTTGAGAGAAAAAAAATGTTTTTTTTTTTCCTCCTGATGCCTAGACTAATTTTTCAATCGGACATTTTTTATACCATACATTTTTATACCATATTTAGACTGAAAACGGAAATAGAAAAATCCTGAACGTTGAAAACAGATTTTTTTCTTCCTGTTCCATTTTTTTCTTTTCACACTTAACTTTGATCGTAAAGCCATAATAAATGAAGTGTTTCCGTTCTTAACTGTTGCTTTAGGAAAGACTTGGAGAAAATTGGGTTTTTTTTTTCTTAGCTGCTTGGAAGATATACACTCCTTCTAATTCACTGTACATCTTTACTTATTTCTTATGAGGTGGCAATTTATTAATGTCTTTACAACATAAAAATAATCCAATATTCTGAAGTCATTTCTCTCTTTTTTTTTTTATAGGCGTTGTCAGTTAGCGTTACTTTATTAAATCCACTAAAGTAAAGTTTCTGAAAGTTTTTGACTTCATAAAACTTGTAACAAGTGAAATTCCAATAATGTGAAGTCATTTCTCTGTTTATTTTTTTTATAGGAATATTTGTCATTTGGCGTTCATTTATTAAATCCACTAAAGTAAAGTTTCTGAATTTTTTTGACTTCAGAAAACTTGTAACAAATGAAATTGCCTTTTAAATATTTATCTTCTTTTTATTATCAATTAAACATCACAGTAGATTCAATGTTTTGTTTATTTTGTGTTATATTGACAATATATTAAGAGTTTTATTGTATTTAAATATGTATTCAAAATGTTAAGTAGCAAAAAAAAATAAAACTCCTTTTTATTTTGCAGGTAACGCATGATAACGAAATGGAATGATAGCAAACAAACCAACATTTAATGTTTACTGAAACTATTTTACCTTTAATGTTTACTGAATTACCCAGACGGCTGCATAAACAAACAAAATGTTTTATGTTATCAATATAATGAGTGGTTTGCTTTGAAAAGAAATATTTTACGAAGCATAATATATTTTTGAAAAATCTATCTACATTATTTACTTATGTTTGGCTGAATTACACGAAAAATAAAGCCGCCAAAAACGCTGTTTGCAAAAAGTAATCAGGAGTTTTCAACCCTTTATGCATAAATTATAGAACGTTTTAAGAGTTATTATAAACACAACTGATAAAATTAAATAATTCCATAATTTTAATTAACTATAAAGGACTCTAAAATTTAAAACATGTTTTGAACATAAAGTTTTCCCATGCAACTTTGAATTGATTTTATGGTGTTTTACTTTTTTGTTTGGAACATATAAATCGATTGCATATTTTGAGAGGAACCTCACTAAAAAGTTGGTGAATTTATTTTGAAGCATTATTTTTATGTGCTTATTTTCTCTTACGATATACTCTCTTGGCGACTTTCTTAAGAAATTGTTATGTGAGTAAGCACATTGTGTAGTTTAAGTACTATAGATGTTGATCTACGTTACGGGCAGAGTTATTAACCCTACGTCCAAAGCTCTTTAGTCATATTAGACGCGGACATACGATTTAAAGTGTATTCCGAACCACTACAAACAGGTATGGCACCACTGAGGGTCGAACCTTGTAACCTGTGGCACCAAGCGTCAGAGCACTACACTTTAAGAGATATGGTACAGGAATATTAAAATTCAAAAGCATTTAAGATATATAAGACTATATTTTTATTCCAAAGAATAACAATTTATTAATTTTTCCATATTAAAAAAAAAAATTCAAATTTTTTCTTAAGTTCAAAATTAATAACTCCTTATAACAAATATGTTTCACAAAATCCAAGGCATGCATCTCATTTCATTATTCAATTGAGAGACAATATATCTTCAAGACATGGTTTATTAAGTTCAAAAACACAATTTTTTACACAGTTTCCTTAACAGCGTGCATAAAAAACCGGTTATAACTTTTTAGCTCCATTCCATTAATCTTCTATGATCGATGGGGTCTCCAGCCTAACAGGTGTGCTTGAACTTAATAAGAATTCCTTTTACTTGAGAAAAAAATGGTTTTTTTTTATCATGAAGCCTAGACTAATTTTTGAATTGAGCGTTTTTTCATACCATACAATATTATTTTGACTGAAAGCGGAAATAGAAAAATCCTAAACGTCGAAGACAGATTTTTTTCTTCCTGTTCCATTTTTCCTGCTTTCACAATTAAATTTGATCGTAAAGCCATAATAAATTAAGTGTTTCCGTTCTTAACTGTTGCTTTAGGACAAGTTTGGAGAAAATTGGGTTTTTTTTAGCTGCTAGGTAGATATACACGCCTTCTAATTCACTGTATATCTTTACTTATTTCTTATGAGCTGGCAATTTATTAATGCGTTTATAGCATAAAAATAATCCAATAATGTGATGTCATTTCTCCCTTTCATTATTTTTTATAGAATATTTGTCATTTGGCGTTCGTTTATTAAATCCACAAAAGCAAAGTTTCTGATACCTTTTACTTCAGAAAAATTGTAACAAGTGAAATTGTTGTCAAATATTTAACTTCTTTTATTATCTATTAAGATATTAATCTATTATTTATTAGATTAAATTTGTTCTATAGTTTGTCTTATATTGATAATATATTAAGAGTTATATTTTATTTAAGTATATATTCAAAAGATTAAAAAGCAAAAAGGTATAATTTTTTATAGGAACTGTTGCCATTTATTAAATCCACTAACACACAGTTTCTGAAACTTTTGACTTCGAAAATTTGTAATAAATGAAATTGCTTTCAAATAGTTAACTTCTATTTATTATTAATTAAATATCACAGTAGATTAAATGTTTTGTTTAGTTTGTCTCATATTGATAATACACTCATGTCCATGAATTAAGGATAATGAAGTTCAGGCAAAGAAAGAGACAGAAGCAAAACAAATTTGACTTATTTGTAAAGTCTATTTATTAAACAAAAGGTAAAGAGCAAAAAGATGCTATATGTTTGACATAATTAATAAAATTGCGATTTTTAATCCTGGAGCAAATGTCAAAAAGAACCTATTTACAAAAACAATATAACATGGTTAGTATAATGGTTAATATGCAGTATGTCTCCCGGACGATGCAATACAGGCCTTACAACGCCTAGGCATGCTGAGTATCAAATTATCAATCTGATCTTGGAGAATATTACACCACTCATCAAGCAATGCCCTCCGAAGTTCCGGTTGACAGGTGGGAGGGGTTGACGGGCTGCAATTCGTCGGCCAAGCATATCCCACACATGCTCTATTGGATTCAAGTCCGGTGAGTATGCTGGCCAATATGGAGGTGATATCCTCCAATGAAGGCATTCGTCTACAATGTTTGCACGGTGAGAAAGGGCGTTGTTATCCATAAACAGAAATTCAGCACCCATGGCGCCCCGAAAGAAACGTACATGTTGTTCCAGAATGACATCCCGATAGATGTGACCTGTCATCGTTACACTCTGAAAATGCAGGTCAGCTCTGGAACCAAGAATAATTCCTCCCCAAACGAGCCATCCTACACCACCGTAACGCTGTCGTTCAATGGCGTTCTCTTGGTGGTAACGGGTACCTGGCGCTCTCCATATGAAAGTCCGGCGAGAATCAGACTGCAAACTAAACATCCCACAAGACCACTGTTGCGGTGTCCACAATGCATGCTCTCTACTCCAGGTTAATCGCAGGCGACAGTGAGTTGCGGTAAGTGGAACACATCTGACATGTCCACGAGCATATAGACCAATGTGCCCTAAGCGTCTGTACATGGTCTGCCTTGAAACTGTCGTACTAGTAGCTGAAGAGAGCTGACGAGACAGGTCTGATGCTGTGCTCCGTCTGTTTCTTTTGGCAGTAACTGCTAAATACCGGTCCTCATTCGGCGTTGTAACTCGGGGGCGGCCTGTGCTGTAACATCTACTCACATTACCATCATCTTGGAATCGTTGCCAAAGCCTGGAGACGACACTCTGGGCGATTCCAAGTTCCTCGGATACTTCCAGCTAGGTACGTCCACATTCCAGTCATCCGATAATTCTACCACGTAAAAAATCATCCAAATGCTTCCTTTGTGCCATAACTATGCGGTTGTTGCACTGAAAGGCTTTTTAAAGCGCTTGTGAACAATTTTACTTCTTTGCCACCATTCCTTATATACCCCTCTCTTACACTCGTCATTGTGACGCACTATCTGCGCCATCTGGTGGTTTCCTGTAATTTGCATATTCTTCTTCAAGATGTGAGTGATAATTCTACAGGTGAAATTTTTATTTTTAGAGTTCAATTTCTGTGTGATTCTGAATTATCCTTAATTTATGGACATGAGTGTATATGAAGAGTTTTATTTTATTTAAATGTGTATTCAAAATATTCAAAAGGAAAAAAACATTAATTATCACAGGAATTGGTCATTTAGTGCTCATTTATTAAATCCACTAAACAAATTATCTGAAAATTTTGTCTTCAGAAAGCTGTTTTCATATAGTTCATTTTTTTTTATTATCACTTAAACATGATAGTAGATTAAATTTTTAGATTTATTTGTCTTATATTGACAATATGTTAAGAGTTAAATTTTATTTAAATATGTATTCAAAATATAAAAAACCCAAAAAAGTATTAATTTTTATAGCAACTGTTGGCATTTGTCGTTCATTTATTAAAACTACTAAAACACAGTTTTGGTAACTTTTTGACTTCAGAAAACTTGTAAGAAGAGAAATTGCTGTTTAAATATTTAATTTCTTTTTATTAACAATTAAACATCACAATAGATTCAAGGTTTTATTTAGTTTGTCTTATATCGATGATATATTTTCACCATAATATATATATATATATATCATCTATCTCATTATTTCAATTTTAAATTGAAAGACTATATATCTTCAAGATATGGCTTATAAAGGACAAAAACACAGTTTTCCTTAACTGAATGCATAAGAAATCAGGTCATAGCTTTTAGCTCCATTCCTTTAATCTTCTTCCAAAATATATGATCGATGAGGTGCCCAGCATAACAGGTTCCCTTGAACTTAATAAGAATTCCTTTTACTTGGAGAAAAAAAAAAAATTTCTATCTTGAAGCTTAGGCTAATTTTTCAATCGACCCTTTTTTATGCCATACAATATTATTTAGACTGAAAGCGGAAATAGAAAAATCCTATGCGATTGAAGACAGATTTTTTTTTTTCTTCCTGTTCCATTTTCCTTCTTTCACAATTGACTTGGATTGTAGCGCCATAATAAATGAAGTGTTTCAGTTCTTAACTGTTGCTTTAGGATAGATTTGGAGAAAATTGGCTTTTTTCATGGCTGCTTGGAAAATATACACTCCTTCAAATTCACTGTATATCTTTACTTATTTCTCATGAGGTGGCAATTTATTAATGTCTATATAACATAAAAATAATCCAATAATGTAAAGTCATTTCTCTCTTTCAGAATTTTTTATAGGAACATTTGCCATTTGCCGTTCATTTATTAAATAAACTAAAGAAGAGTTTCTGAAACCCCTTATTTCAGAAAACTTATAACAAGTGAAACTGCTTTCAAATATTTAACTCCTTTATTATCAATAAAATATCACAGTAGATTCATTGTTTTATTTAGTTTTTCTTATATTGATAATGCATATATATTTGTTTTTGTTCAAATGTAAACACTTAGACAGTTGTCTTTGATGCCCTTCAGGCAAGCGCTGCACCGTCGTTACTCACTTAGCACTTCCCTGGAGGTGCGTGTAGCTTGAAGATAAGCAACGGACGCGGTGTAATAATACCCCCGACGCTCTACGATCATGTTGGACGGGGATCTACTGTTTAAAGTGGATTCCGAACACTACAAACAATCATGGCACCGTCGGTACTACGAACCTGAGACATGTGTGCACCGACCATTAGAGCATTTGTCTTTAGTTGATATGGTATAGGAAAATTTAAATTCGAAAGAAATTTAAGATATATAAGTATATATTTTTTATTCCAAAGAATAACAACTTATTAATTTGTTCATATCTGCAAAAGATTTTCAAATTTTCCTTAAGTTCAGTATTAATAACTCGTGGTAACAAATCTGTTTGGCAAAATCCAAGACATCAATCGCATTATTTCAATATTCAATTGAAGCATATCTTCCAGATATAGTTCATAAAGTACAAAAACACAATTTATTACACAGTTTTCCTTAACTGTGTCATTAACAAATCAGGTTATAGCTTTTAGCTCCATTCCGTTAATCTTCTTTCAAAATCTATGATCGATGAGGTCTCCAGCATTACAGGTGTCCTGGAACTTAATAAGAATTCCTTTTACTTGGAGAGAAAAAAAATGTTTTTTTTCCTCCTGATGCCTAGACAAATTTTTCAATCGGACGTTTTTTTTATACCATACAATATTATTTAGGCTGAAAACGGAAATAGAAAAATCCTAAACGTTGAAGACAGATTTTTTTCTTCCTGTTCCATTTTTCTTTCTTTCACAATTGACTTTGTTCGTAAAGCCATAATAAATTAAGTGTTTCTGTTCTTAACTGTTGCTTTAAGACAGACTTGGAGAAAATTGGGTTTTTTTCTTAGCTGCTTGGAAGATATACACTCCTTCTAATTCACTGTATATCTTTACTTATTTCATATGAGGTGGCAATTTATTAATGTCTTTACAACATAAAAATAATCCAATAATGTGAAGTCATTTCTCTCTTTCGTTGCTCTTTTATAGAAATAGTTTGTCATTTGGCGTTCATTTATTAAATCCATTAAAGTGAAGTGTCTGAAACTTTTTGACTTCAGAAAACTTGTAACAAATGAAATGGCTTTCAAATATTTAACTTAATTTTTATCAATTAAACATCAAAGTATATTCAGCTTTTTGTTCAGTTTGTATTATATTGATAATATAGGGGTCTGATAGCCGAGTGGTTAGCGCTCTGGCGCTCGGTAACACAGTTATCGGGTTCGAAATAAGGTTTGTGGTGGTTCGGAATCAACTTTAAACAGTTTAGATTTCTTTTTTATTATCAATTATACAACACAATAGATTCAATATTTTGTAAAATTTTCTTATATTGATATTATATTAAGAGATTTATTTTATTTGAATATGTATACAAAACATTAAAAATCTTTATTTTTTATAGGAACGAACGAACAATGTTTTATTTGTCTTATTGTGACATATGAACAGTTTTATTTTATTTAAATATGTATTCAAAATGTTATGTAGCAAAAAAAATAAAACTCCTTTTTTATTTTGTAAGTAACACATGATAGTGAAATGGAATGATAGCAAACAAACTGACGTTTAATGTTGACTGAGACTAGTTTAACTTTAATGTTTACTGAATGTTACCCAGACGGTTGCATAAACAAACAAAATGTTTTATGTTATCAATGTAATGGGTGGTTTGCTTTGAAAAGAAATATTTTACGAAGCATAATATATTATTGAAAAATTTATCTACATTATTTATAAACGCTTGGCTTTATTAGAAGAAAAATAAGGCCGCCAAAAACGCTGTTGCAAAAGTAATCAGATTGTTCAATCCCTTCATACATAAATTAAGGAAAGTTTTAACAGCTAGGATAAACATAAGAATTAAAATAAATAATTCCATAATAGGAATTAACTATGAATGACCCTGAAGTTTAAACAGGCTTTAATCGTGAAGTTTTCTGATGTAACTCGGAATTTATTTTATGGTGTTTTAAATTTTATTTGGAGGACATAAATCGATTGCACATTTTGAGAGAATCTCTGTTGAGGCGGCCTTTTGGCCAATTAGCTAGCTCTCTGATCCTCGATACAGTAGGCTTCAAGTTTGAATAGTGGTGGTGCCATGGATGTTTCTAGTGGTACGGAATTAACTTTAAACCGTAGGTTCCGGTTTAAAATGATCCTAGAGCGTCGCGAAGGCACTGTTACTCCGCGTCCGTAGCTTATGATCAAGCTACACTCACCTCTTGGTGAGTAAAGGTAAGTGAGTAACGTCAGTGCACCGCTTGCCTTAACGCATAAAAGACAACAGTCTGAGTGTTTTCAAGCTACATTAAAAATATCTGCACAAGATTTTCTAATTTTTCCTTAAGTTCAGAATTAATAACGTGGTAAGAAATCTGTTTCAGAAAATATAAGTAATCTATCTCATTATTTTAATATTCAATTGAAAGGCTATATATCTTCAAGACATGGTTTATAATGTACAAAAACACAATTTGTAAAGCAGTTTTCTCAACTGCGTGCATAACAAATCAGGTTATAGCTTTTTAACTTCATTTCGTTAAACTTCTTTCAAAGTCAATGATTGATGGGGTCCCTAGAATAATAGGTGTCCGGGAACTTAATAAGAATTCCTTTTACTTGGAGAGAAAAAAAAATTTTTTATCCTGATGCCTAGAGTAATTTTTCAATTGAACGTTTTTTTTTCTTCCTGTTCCATTTCTCCTTCTTTCACAATTGACTTTGATCGTAGAGCCATAATAAATGAAATGATTCCGTTCTTAACTGTTGCTTTAGGGCAGACTTGGAGAAAATTGGGTTTTTTTTTTTTGCTCTGTTTATATACACTCCTTCTAATTCACTGTATATCTTTACGTATTTCTTAAGAGGTAGCAATTTATTAATGTCTTTATAACATAAAAAAAAATAATCCAATAATGTGAAGTCATTTCTCAGTTTCGTTATTTGTTTATAGGAATATTTGTCATTTGGCGTTCATTTATTAAATCCACTAAAGAAAAGTTTCTGAAACTTTTTACTTCAGAAAACTTGTAACAAGTGAGATATTTAACTTTTATTTAACTATATATTTAACTTTTTTTTTATTATCAATTAAACATCATAGTAGGTTCAATGTTTTGTTTAATTTGTCTTATATTGACATTATCTTAAGAGCTTTTATTTTATTTAAACATGCATTCAAAATATATATTTAAATAAAATAAAGCAACTGATCTCTAGGCGCAGTGATATGGTGTGGTGTAGTAGTAGTAGTCATATTAGACAGGGACCAAGGGCTTAAAGTGGATTCCTAACCACTACAAACACCCTTGTCACCGCCGATACTCGAACCCGAAACCTGTGGCACAGAGCGCCAGACCGTTAGTCTGCAGTTGATATTTGACTAAATAGTTGATTTAATTTCCACAGAAGATTCAATTTGTTTTTTGTTTTTTTGTCTTATACTGATAAAGTTATGATTTTTATTTTATTTAAACACGTATTCAAGCTAAAAAAGCAAAATTTTTAAAAATAAAAGCAAAAAAGCATTATTTTTGTCATTTCGCATTCATTTATTCTACAGGTAAATTTAAATTCGAAAAAAATTTAAGATATAGTAGACTACATTCTTTTATTCCAAATAAAAGAATTTATTAATTTACTCATATCAGTAAAAGATTTTCTAATTATCCCTTAAGTTCAGATATAACAACTCCATGTTAATAAATCTATTTCTCACAATCTAAGACATCTATCTAAATATTTCAATATTGAATTGAAAGACTATTTTCTTCAAGATATAAAGTACAAAAATACAATTTGTAACACAGTTTTCCTTAACTGCATTCAAAACAAATCCGATTAAAGCTTTTAGCTCCATTCCGTTAATCTTCTTTCAGCATCTATGATCGATGCGGTCTCCAAGATAACAGGTGTCCTTGAACTTAATAAGAATTCCTTTTACTTGAAGAGAGAAAAAAATGGATTTTCTTTCCCTCTGAAGCCTAAACTAATTTTTCAATTGAGCGGTTTTTATACCGTACAATATTATTTAGACTGAAAAGGGAAATAGAAAAATCCCAAACGTTGAAGACAGATTTTTTCTTCCTGTTCCATTTTTCCTCCTTTCGCAGTTGACTTTGATCGTAAAGCCATAATAAATGAAGTGTTTCCGTTCTTAACTGTTGGTTTGGCCAGACTTGGAGAAAATTGGGTTTTTTTTCTTAGCTGTTTGGAAGATATACACTCCTTCTAATTCACTGTATTTCTTTTTACTTATGAGGTGGCAATTTATTAATATCTTTACAACATAAAAATAATCCAATAATGTGAAGTCATCTCTCCTTCGTTATTTTTTGTAGGAATATTTGTCATTTGGGATTCAATTATTATATCCACTAAAGTAAAGTTTCTGAAACATTTTGACTTCAGAAAACTTGTAACAAGTGAAATGGCTTTTCAAATATTTAATTTTTATTTCTATCAATTAAACATCACAGTAGACTCACTGTTTTGTTTAGTTTATCTTATATTGACAAATTTTATTTTATTTGAACATGTATTCAAAATGTTAAAAAGCAAAAAATAGCTCCTTTTTATTTTGCAAGTAACCAATGTTAGCAGTGAAATGGAATGATAGCTAACAAACAAACCTTTAACGTTGACGAAAAATACCCAGACAGTTAAATAAACAAAAGAATGTTTATGTTATCTGTGTAATGAGTGGTTCGCTTTGAAAAAAAAAATATAAATATTTTTAGAAGCATAATATATTATTGGAAAATTTATCGACTTTATTCATAAATGTTTAGGCCTTATTACACGATAAATAAGCCACCTAAAACGCTGTTGAAAAAGTAATCAGAATGTTCAATCCCTTTATGCATAAATTATGGCCATTTTTAACAGTTAGTATAAACACAACTGATAAAATAAATAATTCCATACTTATAATTAACTATAAACAACTCTGAAGTTTAAAACCTGCTTTGGTCATAAAGTTTTCCTATGTAACTTTGAATTGATTTTATGTTGTTTTATTTTTTATTTGGAGGTTATAAATCGATTGCATACTTTGTACCTCAATAAACCGTTGGAGTGTTTTATTTTGAAATATTTCAATTTGCGTATTTTCTCTTTTCTATACGCTCTCTTGACGACTTTCTTAATAAATTGCTATGCCAGTAAGCACATTGTATTGTTGAGTGCCGGACACATTGCATTGTTCTCATCTGGAATATAAAATATGCGGCAGATTAGCTCCATATTGAATGAATATCTTTAGATTGGAATATGGCAGATTCGTTACTTTATTTACTTCTCCTTCAGCAAATCCTGGCGGTGGCATGGATGTTTGTTCACATTTAACTGTAGGTCCCGGTCTAATTAGCCTTGAAGTGTGCAAAAGGACAGTAGAACGACGAACAAACAAACCAATATCCTTCAGCAAAATGGTAAAACATTCGCGCATACAGCATGAGATGGATCAAGGAGTTTTCAGAAAGGCTTCGGTTGTTGGGTTTCAAACTCGAATCCACAAGCTCAGAAGAAGAAGTGTGATGTGTTATATACGTGGCTGATCTGACCTATTCTATTAATATCACACAGAGCAAAAGATTTTACAAACTATCATACCTATTTTGGTAATAAAAGGATATTCACCTTATTCAATGGGGCGACAGCCTTATGGCGGGCCAAGGCCTTGTGCCAGAATTCGAAACATGAGATTTTTTCTTTGTATGGGGTAGGGTTGTCAGCTCTGATGCCCAATAGTCATATTAGATCGATACCTACGGTTTTAAAAATGAATTACGAACCACTACAAACATCTATGGTACCACCTGTACTTGAAACTGGAAACTGCTGTACCGAGCGCCAGAATGTCAGCCACTCGGCCATCAATAGTTCGATGTCGAGATCCTTTATCACAAGCGTCATCGACATCTACTCGTTTATTAAAAACATTTATTATAACGCCCATCCCTAGTGGCAATCGAATTATCATCTTGATCACAAACTAATCTGCTCTACCCTCGTCAGAAAAGCTGCTTATCATACATATTTAAAATATTCCTACATTAAATTTAAATTTTTTTATAATGAAGCTGGCAATATATACAGTTATCTTTTATGCTATAAGCAAGGTCAGCATCGCTGTTACTCATTTAGCACGTGTAGCTTAAATATATGCTATGGACGTGCGTAACACTACCCCCATAACGCTCTGTTAGACTCTGTATACGCTTTAAAGTAGATTCCGAACCACTACAAACATCCATGGCACTTCGCGACTCGCACCTTAAACCTATGGTATCGAGAACCAGACCACTAACTATCAGTAGTTCTATGCTGAGATCCTTTATCACAATCGTCATCGACATCTACACGTTTATTAAAACATTGATCATAACGTCCATCCCTAGTGGTAATCGAATTATCATCTTGAATCTTGATCACTAACTAAACTGCACTATCCCCGTCAGAAAAAGCTGCTTATCGTACAAATTTAATAAAATAAAAATATCCCTGTATTAAATTTTAAAATAAAACCATATACTATCGGCAGATTTCCTTTCGGCTTCTGAAGAAAACTCCGACGTCTGACAAGTTTCATTCCGAAATCTGGACTGCGAAGGGATGAATGCAGAAAGTCACATTCCTGTGTTCACATCCCATTCCCCAAAGAGGTTCCTTCTAACGTGAGAAGCACACAAGCAGCCCACGTGAGGGAATATGGCTGCTGCCATCTGCCCTTTCCCTCACACCAAAAACAGCAGCGGAGACGGCGAAGTAATCCGGAAGGTAAGAGAGAAATTCCCGATTGGATGCGGAACTAACACTTAAGTCGAAGATTAAGCCCACATCACACCACATCAGCAGCAAATCGATAGCACACATCTCGAAATACGAAATGTGGATCGGGATTAATGTTTTGTGTCATATTTGAGGATTGTAAATTTTTTTGGAAGAAAAATAATAAACATATTTCAAGGAAAGTAGTGAATTTTTAGATTCAAATTACTTTTGGTGTAATTGCAGGGTTACGAATTATTCTGTAACAAAGAATTGCATTGCACATTTTTCAATAAATATTACAGCTTTTGGTTTTTTTTTCCTGTAAGATTTATTATATCAATATAAGAAACTGATTTCAGTTAATCGTCTTTACAATGGAACAACAAACATATCGAGCTATTAAGCTGTTTATATATATACAGTTTGTGTTCATAAATAATATTTTTTTTGGTAAATTTGGTGAAGTTTTGCGCAGAAGGTAGCAGTGGTATCAAATTAACTGAAGAATGGATTAAAATTCTAATAAACATTCCAATAATCTCTTAATATACGAAATTAAATTCAGTTAATTACTTTTAAAATGGAACAACAAACATACAGAGCTATTGAACTATTTATATAGAGCTACGAACTATTTATATATAATAATACAGACTGTGTTCATCAATAAAATTTTATTTTGATGAATAATTTTGTTAAAACTTTGCACAGAAATTAGTAATGATATCAAATTAACTAAAGAAGGGAATAAAAATTTTTTTAAACATTCCAATAATCTGTCAATTTGCGAAATTGACTTCAGTTAATTACTTTGACAATGGAATTGCAAGCATACTGAGCTCTACATAGTCTGTGTTCATAAGTAAAATTATTATTATTTTTTTTCTGATAATTTTGGTAAAGGATTGCGTAGAAATTAGCAATGGTATCAAATTAACTAAAGAAGGGATTAAAATTATAATTATTCCAATAATCTGCTCAATATACGAAGTTGACTTCATGTAAATACTTTTACGATGGAACATCAAATATATTAAACTAGTGAACTTTTTATATATACAGTCTGTGTGTCTATGTTCATAAGTAAATTTTCATTTTTTAGTAGTTTCGGTAAAGCATTACACATGAAAGTAGCAATGGAAGGTATCAAATTAACTAAAAAGGATTAAAAAATAAAATAATAATAAAGGCTATATAAAGAATTCTTTGAGACTACTGGAATGAAAACAAAAAAAAATTTTTAAATTATTTTAAGAAATGCTTTGTAAAGTAAATATAAACGTAATTATAACATTTTTTCTTAATTTTAATTCTAAAAATTAGTAATCATTATTATTTCGGTTTAAATATAATTGATATAAACTAGTTGTTCCTATTAGCAACACAGCAAAATTTCTTTATTTTAATCCGAGTTTGTCTAAAAGCAGCTCCCTTAACTCAGTTTGTCCCTAAAATAATAATCTTAGCCCTTCTACCATGCGAAATAAATAAAAAAGAGATATAAACGCAATTATATTCCACATAGCAGGGCATTTCTTGCAAAAAATCTGGAAATGCTCGAGTTTTGAAATTGGAGAAAAGTTCCGCTTTATGAATGCAAAGTACCATGCGAGTACTCAAGACGGGTCCTTTGGGCGGGCACATTAGATTGCATTAGATAGAACATCCAGGCTGCGGTCTGCATAAAATATTAGGAAGGATGCACAGCAGAAAATGCAGGGGAGAAATTAGAGTCCCAAGACAGCAGATTCACATCTGCATGCAAAATTTCCGTCATTTGTCCTCACTCTAAGGGGCATTCATATAAATGCCATGGAATTATCTCCCATAATGCACCATGCAATTATTTCATTCTCAGAGTGGTTTGAATTATAAGTTTTAATATTAAATTTGTGTTTTATAATCAATAATGCTTTGAGTTGCATGACAATGCTTGATGTTGCATAATGCAATAATAATGCTTTTCAATGTCTATCTGTTATTAACATTAAAAATAAATGTATGAAAAAAAAAAAATAAAAATATATTATATATAAAAAAATTGTTCAATATATTTCTTTTAATATCATTTCTAAAATGAATATTAAATTAATGGCAAAATTTTTATTTATTATTATTATTTGCAATTTTCCTTTTTTTTTTCAGAAAGAGACGATTTTTAAAAGCATATTTTTAAGAAGTACAAAAAAGCTTAAAAAAAAAAATTAAATAATAATAAATTCATGTGTTATATATTATCAGATATTTATGTATTTTTGACACAGTTGATAAGAAAAACCAGAAAATAGATTTAAAGAACAAATAATGCATATTAATTAATAGAAAAATAATCGCTTATCGTGATAAAAATTTTTTTTTTTTTAACGCCAAGAATTTTTATCGTCTCGGCCTATATTAGAACTATAAAGGCTTAAAGTAGAAGAAGACCACTTTAAGATTTTAGAAAGACTTAAATTTTTATTTAAAAATTATACATCTATATATCTCTATATATAATATATATTTTTACATTAAAATTAAAAATTGTTATATATATTTTATATTTATTATATATATATATATATATATATATGTATATTAAAATTAAAATTAAATAATTTATTTATTATTAAACTAATTTAAAATTTATTAAAATATGTTAAAATTAAAAAAGTTTAAAAATTGTTATAAATATATGTTATATTTTTATATATATATATATATATAGATATATAAAATGATAAAAATACAAACGTATTTTTAACAATTTTTAATTTTAATACTAGAAAATACGCAATCATTGTTATTTCAGGTTTAAATGTAATAGATTTAAACTAGTTGTTTGCTTTTCTATACCTACAAAATTTCTTTATTTTAACCTCACGTTTGACTAAAAGCAGCTCCTTAACTCAGTTTGTACATTCTTCCCCCTCCATGCTAAATAAATAAAACAGAGATATAAACGCAATTATATTCACATAGAAGCAGGGCATTTCTTGCAAAAATCTGGAAATGCTCGAGTTTTGAAATTGGAGAAAAGTTCCGCTTTATGAATGCAAAGTACCATGCGAGTACTTAGGATGGGTCCCTTGGGCGGGCACATTAGATTGCATTAGATAGAACATCACGGGCTGTGGTCTGCATAAAATATTAGGAAGGATGCACACAGAAAATGCAGGGGAGAAATTAGAGTCCCGAGAGAACAGATTCACATGTGCATGCAAAATTTCCTTCATTTGTCCTCACTCTAAGGGGCATTCATATAAATGGCATGGAATTATCTACCATAATGCACCATGCAATTATTACATTCTCAGAGTGGTTGGAATTATAAGTTTTAAATATTAAATTTGTGTTTTGTAATCAATAATGCTTTGAGTTGCATGACAATGCTTGATGTTGCATAATGCAATTAATAATGCTTTTCATTGTCTATCTGTTATTAACATTAAAAATAGATGCATGCAAAAAAAATAGTAAGATATATAAAAATTATTGTCGTTTAATGTCATTTCTATAATGGATATTAAATTAATGGCAATTTTTTTTTCTTTTTACAGTTTTCCTTTTTCTAGAAAGAGACGATTTTTTAAAACAAATCTCTGAAAAGCACATTAATAATACATATTAATTTCAAAGAAGTACATTAATACATTAAAAAAATTAAATAATAGAGTTTAGATTATCTGATATTTATAAATTTTTGCCACAGTTGATAATAAAAACCAGCTAATAGATTCCCATGAAAAATAATGATTATTAATTAACATACAAAATCACTTTTCATTGGTAGAATATTTTTTAAGTCTACCAGGTAAGAAAGTTATTAAATTAGCCAACATCTTAGAATTAATTAATTATTAAGTTATAAATTAACCAGCATCTGCTATAATTTAACAAATATACAGTAGATGTTTTTCGTTTTAATGCAGCTGGCAACCACTTAGACAATTGTCTTTGATGCCTTAAGGCAAGTGCTGCACAGACATTACTCACTTTGCATTACCCAGGGGGGTGTAACTTGATGGTAAGCCACGGACGCGGAGTAATAATGCCCCCGCAACGCTCTACAATCCTATTAGTATCGGGACCTACAGTTTAAAGTGGACTCCGAACCACTACAAACACCAAGGCATGGGCCCAGGGCCCATGGGCAAGCCCGGGAACCCGATACCTATGGTACCGAGAGCCAGAGCGCTTGCCACTC
>BPLR01001350.1:0-127081 GCA_021605095.1 Caerostris extrusa | reverse complement strand
CACATGCATTGCCCAAAATAACCTTTTTTTTGGATTATATCGACGTGTTGTAGAGAAATTCCATTTAATCTGAGAGGTTTTTTCCCTCCAAATAAAACTGAAAGTTTCATTTTTTTCCTTTTACTTAGTGTAAAATCAACACTGCAAAACATTTTTGTCGATATTTAAATAAATAAATAAAAAAAACTATCATCATCATCGGCGCAACGGCCTCATGGCAGATTTCAAACATGGCATTCCTTGAATCAACATTTGGCAAACATACTTGTTCAGATTTCTGAAACATGTTCCTTTTTAGTGGGTAGGGTTGTCAGCCCTACGCCCAACGACTCTGCAGTCAGCAAAACTGAGACCAACAGTTTAAAGTGGATCTCGAACAAACTCAAACATCCAACGCAAAGCCAGACTGAACCCGAAACACTAAGCACCGGCGCCAAAGGCCAATCACTTCGGCAATCAGTCTCCATTAATTATTACAATTTTATATTAATTAATTAAATTAGTTAATAACAATAATACCCGCAGAGCTTCAAGCAGTTCATCCTCTTTATCTAGAGAAGAAAAGAATTTCAGCCCGATAAGTCCCATCTACAGCGTACATAGAGAGTTGCCTCATTTATAGGGGTTCGACCGTAAATCCCTTGATTCGAAAACTGAAATACTCTTTTCAGTAGCTCCAAATTTAGCAGACTGAAATCACTATCAATCACAGTTCTATGTTTCTAATGCAGCTGGCAAACACTTAGACAGCTTCTTGGTCATGGATGCTTTAAGGCAAGCGCTGCGCTTACTCACTTAATACCCATAGAGGGCGCGTCACTTGAAGATAAGCCGCTGTGACGCGAGTAATAATGCCCCCACGCTTCTCCCATGATCCCCATTAGGGACTGACCTACGGTTTAAAGTAATCTGAACCACTCCAAATCCATGCACCGCCGGGACTCGAACCCAAAACCTTGTGGTACTGGAGCGCCAGAGTCAGCCATATATCTGGCCATCAGGCCCCACAAATAAATATAAATTCATACTTTTAATAATTTATGGTTTTTATAAAATTAATAATAATCTTATCATTATTATTGTATAATAATTTAATTAAATAATTTTATAATTATAAATTAATTAAATTTTATAATTATTCATTAATTAATTGAATTATTTTATAATAATTTAATCACTAATTTAGAAAAGGACCATCATATATTAATTTTTGATCTTAACGTGAATAGTAAATAACAAAACAATATTTAATTATCGTACCGAGAATCATGGTTTTCTGTAATTTTCCAATTTTAGAATTTGAAAGCATAACAATAAGCTTTTTTTTTTTTTTTGGATTATATTTACGTTTTATAGAGGAATGCATTTGATTAAGGTGTTTTTTTCCCTCTATTTCAAATTAAACTCAAAGTTTCATATTTATCCTATAATTTCTTATTAGAAAGAAGAGAAAATAAGAAAAAAAAAATAATTCAGGTGAATCAACACCACAAAAACAATTCTTGTCAGTTATTTAAAATAAATAAATAAAAAACATAATTTTAATAATTTATGGTTTTTTTGTGAAAATTAATAATAATAATTTC
This sequence comes from Caerostris extrusa, assembly GCA_021605095.1. Classification (NCBI taxonomy): domain Eukaryota; kingdom Metazoa; phylum Arthropoda; class Arachnida; order Araneae; family Araneidae; genus Caerostris; species Caerostris extrusa. The sequence continues at coordinate 125,495 of BPLR01001350.1, read as the reverse complement.
ACCGTTATTATTCTATAATAATTAAATAAATTTTATAATTAATAAATGATTATTAAATTTTATAATTATTTTTTAATAATCATTAATAAAATTAGTTTATAATAATTAAATTAATAATTTAGGCAATGACCACCATCTAATAATTTTTGATTTTCGCGCGAATAACAAATAAAAAATAATATTTAATTATTACATAATTTTAATTCTTCTTCATTGTCGTAACAACCACATGTAGGGTCCAAGTCCATCTGCCTACTGGTGGATTTCGAGACAGTAGATGTTTTCATTTACGAGAGTGGGATTGTCAGTCCGCTATATAGTCACTCAACGCTATATAGTCATATTAGACCTAGAGGCATGATTGGCCGAGTGGCTAGCGCTCTGACACTCAGTGCCACAAATCTCGGATTCGAATCCCGGCAGTGCCATAGATGTTTGGAGTGGTTCGGAATCCACTTTTAAGCCGTAGGTGCCGGTCTCATATGACTGTAAGAGAGTCACGGAGCCAAGTGAGACTTCTCACCCACATCCTTTCCAAACTCTATAAAGGCAATTTTGCTCTAGGCACAGTGATGTAGTGTAGTGTAGTGTAGTTGTAGTAGTAATCATAAGGGTTCGGGATCACGGTTTAAAAGTGGAATCGGAACCATTACAAACATAACCCCACTACAGACATATTGATGAAAATACACTCAAGAGCCAAAACATTATGACCACTCCTACATTTTGCAATGAACTCGCCTGGATGACGTGGAAGGCACGTGATCAGGTGGAAGTGGTATGAAGTGGTGGTATTAATCCATGCCAAGGCGGGTTGGAAGCTGTGTTGCGCGCCAAAGGTGGGCCAACTCGTTATTGACAGGGGTCATAATGTTTTGGCTCTTAAGTGTACTTTATCAAATTTGGTGAAATTAGGCTAAATCTGCCAATTAAAAATCAAAAAATAATAAATGTTTAAAAATGAGATTCCTGAATATATAAAGAAAAAAAGATGGAAAAAGGAAATAAAAAAATCATTTAAGAATCGGTTCGAATTCAAATTTGAAGGGCAAAACCTCGATCGCTTTTGTGTTAGTGTGTTGCCGTAACGAGGTTAATTGTTTTCTAATTTCTGTGCGAAGTTTCTCTCTTGATTCCCGCGGGGCGGAGAAGAAATGGAACGGGCACCAGAAATCAAAGCAAGCCGAGTGTAACGGATGCAGACGATTGAGTGACGGGTTCCGCGAATTGGCTCCGAGGGAAAAAGTGCCCTAGAAGGATCGGGGCCGCGCGGTGAAACCAAAACCGATCGAAGATGGGAATGGAGATAAAGGGTTATCAACCAGTTTCGTTCGAATCGGGATTCGATCTGTGAAAATAAGGTTATTACATTTAGAGTCGTTTAATCCAGGTAAGGATGATGATCCAATGATGATTTGCCCCCGACTTGGCACCAGTCCCGAAATTATTAATTTTGTTGAACAACACCGTTTGATGAAAACAATTGATAGCAAATATTTTAAGAAATGTCCATGTAGTTTAACCACCGATTGTGTTGGAAGGTAAACATCCGATTTAAAAGCGTTTTGGTTTGTCGCTCTACAGTCATTCTGTGCACACTTTAGGCTAATAAGACTGTTAACTAACTATGTAACGTGGATTCCGAACCACTCACAAACAACCATGCCACCGCCAGGATGCGAACCTGAAGCCTGTGGTACCCAAGGCCAGAGCTCTAATTGACCACCAGGCTTGTAACTTAAAAGTTGCCTTGCTAGTTCGGAGTGCCAGTTATTCCCTAAGATATATATATCCTGATGGCTAGCTCTCTGATGCTCGGTATTACAAGGTTTCGGATTCTGGTTCGAATGGGTTTCAGTTTCGGATTAGATGTTTTGGGCTCGAATCCCGACGACAGTATGTTTCGGTATGTTTAGTCCTCGTGGGCACAAGATAACCATGGAGCGACAAACCAGTCCTATTTCTATTATATGTGTGTGTGTGTGTGTGTGTGTGTGTGTGTGTGTGTGTGTGTGTGTGTGTGTGTGTGTGTGTGTGTGTGTGTGTGCGTGCGTGCGTGCGTGCGTGTATGTGTATGTGTGTATACGTATTCGAGTATTCGAAAGAGAAGTGATTCTCAATGATGAATAAAGTTCTTCATGTAAATGCAACTTATATTTATTTACACTACGTGACACAGCACAAGGTGCATGAAAGAAGATTATGCCATTTTGACACGCAATGCATCTTGAAAAAAAAAAAAAATTCTGATCATGATTGTGCGAGTCATTGGAACTAAAGTGTTTTCGAAACAGTTTCGTAGTCATTCGACGGGAGGAGTTTCCACGCAAGCGAGTGTTTCAGCTGCTCGTTCTTGTCTCCGAATACAGATGACATCACAGCCTTCGGAATGCACCGTCTGTCACGTGTCACCCCCTCCCCACCCTTCCACAGAACGAGAAAACCGCGCCGACATCTTTTGAAAAAGATCGCACATTCGAATGTTTTCATAATTTCTCGATTCTATTTTACAGCGCTCTGGCAAACCATTTACCAATAAAGATGCACATTTTTTTTCTTCCTCTGGCGTTATATAGGGTAACCGACAGTTATCAATATAGACTTATATAAAAAAAATGGCGTCTACTGTTCACCCTTTATTTGCTCGAATTGACAAAAATGACAATTCCCATTTATAGATAAATAAAACTAATACGATTTGTGAAAATTTCATAATTTTTGTTAATTGTAGCAAAATATGCAATCCTTTTAAAATGGGACAGGGAGGGGGACCACATGATACAATGGGTTAATAACGTTAACGAATACGTTACAATTATTTTTTGTAACGTAAAAATCACGCTACTGGCTTGTGTTAACGTTAATCACATTCGTCAGCACTGCAAATAACGTAAAAATGTCATTGAAATTAAGAGAGTTTTGTAAAAAAATTTCCAAAACTGTGTTATATGATAAATAAATACACACTTTTTATTCAATAAAAATTCCTTTTTTGAAAAACTGTGGTTTCTCGGGAATAGGAAAAATATTATTTAGATGGTTGGCGGGGGTTTAATGGCACAAGAGCCAGATTTGGCTATGCTGCGCCAAGCAAAGGTGTTTTTTTAAACGCTAAGGGGATTAAGAGTAAATATATAAATATATCTGAATAGGTTAAAATTGATGAAAAAGTAGCATGAGAAATGGAAAGTTTAAAAATTTCATATAAAAGTGAATGAGGATAAAATCCGTCAGTCTAAGATCATGTCTTTGACGTCGTACTCTACACAGTCGGGAGAACTGTCTGTGGAGAGAGAGGCGAGTCCGACTCTGAAACGGTTGTTCTTTCAGGTGCTTTTTAAATCTTTTGTTGTGTAATAAAAATATCTTTAGGTTTGGGATGCAATTTTTGAAGTGTTTTGTTTGTTTGATGATAGAATCTTTCTGTTTTGTTGAATTTTAATCTGTTTTGGTGAGTGAGGGTAAATGCACTTGTTGATCGGATTTAGCATTTGACATAGCTGTGGTCTGCTGAGGAACAGATTTAGAAATAGAGGAGGAGATATCAAATTTGCAGACGAGGCAGAGTTTTTAGTTGGTGGTTTTGGAGAGGAAAAAAAGGCTTTAAGTATAGAAAGATGGAGAAGACAAAAGTATGAAGGAAAAGATCACTGGGTCTCCTGGGATCGTACACATCTAAAGAAGATGCGCCCCCGAGGGCTGTTATTTAGATGGAGCGTGAGCTTTAAAATGATTATATATATATATGCATTTTAAATCCCTAATTTAATATATATATGAGGTGTGTTGTCCGAGTGACCAGCGCTCGGTGCCACAGGCTTCGGGCTCGAGTCCCAGAGACACCATGGATGTGTGTAGTGTTTCGAATCCACTTTAAACCATAGGTCCCGGTCTAATATGAGCGTAGAGCTGACAACCCTACAACGCAAAAAGAAAAACATTTCCTGTCACAAAATCTGCCAGACGACCTTGGCTCACCACGGGGCTGTTGCGCCAATGAGGAAGAAGACAAATGTTTATTTTATGTTAGCACTGTTATTTTTATTTTATATTTATTATTTTTATATAGTTATTTTTGTTATTTTATATATTTTATTAATAATATTTTTTTTTTATTATTATAGATTTTACTGCCATTTTTATGGGCTATGTGCATTTTCCATTAGACCCTAGGAGTGCAAATACTATATTTTTGAAGATGTAAAAATTACTTTTTTTATTAAATAAACTGCTTTATAGATGTATGAATTCAATAAAAAGACATTTTTTAATTTATATATATAAGTTTTAACTTTAAAAAACAATTTAATTATAATTCATTTGATTTTCCATGTATTTTCTGTTTCATTTGTCAAACTCTGAAAATGAAAGAATTCATTGCCACAAAGATTTGCATTGATCTTTATTTATGTATACACAAGTTAGATGGATAGTTATTTTAATGCAAATTAAAAAAAATTACAAAACCTCTGTATGCATTATAGAACGCTTTTCCATGATTAAACTATTTTTAAATAAAAGCTTAGTTTATGAGTTAATTAGCTTCGTTTTCATCGACTCAATAGCACCACCGTGGGCTAAGGCCTACTGGCACATTTCGAGACAGATGATGGTTCATTTTTACTCGGCAGGGTTGTCAGCCCAACGCTCTAAGGTCATATTAGGCCGGGACCTATTGTTTAAAGTGTGAACCGAACCCAAACATTCATGGCACCACCGGGACACGAACCCAAACTTTGTGACGCCAGAGCGCTTGTCACTCAAAAAGTTATCAATATATAAAAATCTGTTTTTAATAAACCATTTGGACGGAGAATATTGTAGACAGTTTCAAGCATTTAGCTGTTTTTTCTCAAGACATCTGAATGCTGTTTAGCAAAACATTTTCCCTTTCATAATGAGTGTTTAAACAGATGTCAATGTCAAACGCACTGGAATCTCTCAAAAGCACGCGCTTACTTTGAAATGTACCTTATTATTCGATGAGCATGAGTGTAGATGTGCGTGAAAAACAGTCGTGTAAAATCTATTTATTCATTTTTTAATCATAACATACGTTGCACCTTTTTCTCCTGATATCTACGATTAAGCTGCGTTACAATTTTTATATGTATAACGGTTTTGGGCCATTGGAATAGAGAGAAGGGAAATTTATAGATACTTTTTAAGAAGTATATTAAAAACTTTATTCGAATTTTTAATGCTATAAATACAACTTTTTCTTTTATAAATAAAATAATTCAATCGATCTTTTTTAAATAAATAAAACAAAGGCTTTGATTTCTTTTGAATAGTTAAATTCGTAATTGTAAAAAAAAAAATTGACTTTTTTTTTCCAGCACAATTTTTTAATACATATCTTCTTTCCGGTTTCAATTATCTTAAATTTACAGTTTAATTTTTTACATATAAATGCAAATATCAAAAAACTTTAATACTACTACTACTACACCACCACACCACTGTGCTTAGAGCCGAGTTGCCCCTTTACAATTTGGGAATGATGTGGGTGAGAAGAGGTCTGATTGGACACTGTGATGCTCTAAGGTCCGATGAGACCGGGACCTAAAGTAAAGCATAAAGTTGATTCCAAACCACTACAAGCATCTATGCCACCGCCGGGATTCGAACCCGAAACCTGTGCCTCTTTAATACTGAAAAATATTTGTCAGTTTTATGCCATTGGAAAAGTTTGGTTTGTCGCTCTACGGTCATCTTGTGTACACGAGGGCTAAACAGACAGGGACCTACAGCTTAAAGTGGATTCCAAACACTCACAAGCATCCATGCCCCCGCCAGAATTCGAACCTGGATACCAAAGGCCAGAATGCTAGCCAATTGGCCATCAAGTTGCTTTAACATGGCGGAGATAGGGCTTAACTGGTTCACTGAAATATACAGCATAATTTTTACATATAAATGCGAACCTTTTTTAATGCTGAAAACATTTGTTAGTTTTACACCACTGGAATGGTTTGGTTTATCTCTCTACAGTCGTCTTGGGCACACTTTTAGGTTAATTAGGAGGGGAGCTACAGTTTAACGGGGATTCTGGACCTCTCACAAACATCCATGCCACTGCCAGGACTCGAACCTGGAGCCTAGTGGTACCCAAGGCCAGAGCACTAGCCACTCGGCCATCATTCAGAATGAATGAATGAGTATAATGTTTATGAAATATATTTCATACTTACAAAAAATGTTTAACGTGTATGCTCAAAAGTCACTTGAAAACAAAAAGGGAAAATAAATAAAAGCGATTAAGAGCGAAAAAATTTCTCTTGTTTACGATTCCGCGAGGTCGTTTCATCTTCGAGATGGAATCCACTGTGTTAAGACGCTTTAATGAGTCGAAAACGGTGCTGGATTCGAATGATTCAAAAGCGGATTGCGAGATGAAGCGGTTCGGTACGTTCTTATTCGAGCGTGTCGCATCCTTGAAACGAATACTTTTTGTGTTTGTTGTTAACTATTGAAGAAAATGAACACGAAGACGCCTCGCACGGATTCGTACTGATTGGCCGAGGTCCCTGTAACGAGTGCTTCTGTAATTTCGCGCCACAAACCCGCGGGCTTAGGTTTATGTTTTTAGTCCTTCAAAAAAAAAAAAAGATTTCAAAAATCCATGGGAGATTTGAGTATGTTTTTTAACGGCCCACATACCAATAAGGTTGTTTTTATACACATCGCAAAAAAAAAAAAAATGATGTTCAGTTTTAAAGAGAATGTGCCAATAATATGGGGATGATTCAAATGTGATGGAACAAACTTTAAAAGTGGTATTAATGACTACTACTACTACTACACCACACACACACCACATCACATGACCTAGAGCCGAGTTACCCCTTTTCAGTCTTGAGAATGATGTGGGTGAGAAGAAGTCTGATTGGGTTCTGTGACGCTCTACAGATCGGGACCTATGGTTTAAAGTGGATTCGAACCACTACAAACATCCATGGCTCCGCCGGGACTCGAACCCGATACCTGTGGTACCGAGTGCCAGAGTGCTAGCCACTCGTCCATCAGGCCCCCACATTTAAAACATTATATAATTCTGAATTGAGTTGCATCTCTTACGAAAAATTTCATGCTTCCATTTCAAATAACAATTCAATTTTGAGTAAGAATAGGAATTCCTAATTAAGGTGGCATTGAAGTTATTCGACTGATAAAAATGGATATTCGATTTTAAAAAACAATAAAAATCATTTTCCTTTCAGCAAAGGGCTACGAGTACTGTATCGTATCAATTCGTCTAAAGAAAGCTCTTCTTTATTGAGTTTTCAATATTAGACGTTAATTTAATATTGATCTTTTATAAATAAATTTCTCGAAATAATGTCTTTTGTTTGGCCTTCTGAGCGTTAAGAGGGCTGACGCTATTTACAAGTATTAAACGTTTTATTCTTCAAAAGCAATCTTAATAATAATAGAGAGTTTTTGCATACCGTACGTTAGCTTTTTCTCCCTAGCGCGCATGCTCATAGGAAATTATGTTTCCTATGAGCATGCGCGCTAAGGAGAAAAAGCTAACGGACGTCCTACGGTAACTAACGCACGGTATGCAAAAACTCTCTAATAACAACTCAATTATTAAGAATTATGTAATAACTAAGCATAAGCATATTAAAGCATTCTTATAATATTAATTATTATAGGAATTATTTATTCTTAATTCTTTATTTTTAATAATAATTTAAGAACAGTTGTTGTGGGAGAAAATAATTAATGTACAGCGCAAAATAGCTTGCATAGTAAATAAACAAAAATGCTAAACTATACTAATCTTGATTTCTTTAGCTTATGTTATTTGTTTTTCTAAGATAGTTTGAAACAATTGCTGAAAAGATGACTTTATTTACTCGTTAATTTCTTGGTCTCTGGGACCTGAATGGCCGACTTGCGCTCTGCCACTCGGTACCACAGGTTTCTGGTTCGAGTCCCGGCGGTGCCATGGATGTTTGGAGGGGTTCGGAATCCACTTTAAACCCTAGATCCCGGTCAAACAGGTTCGTAGAGCGTTGCGGGGGCATTGTTACTCCGCGCCCGTAGCTTATCTTCAAGCTACACGCACCTCCTGGGCAATGTTAAGTGAATAACATCGGCGCAGCGCTTGCCTTAAGGTATCCAAGACCAAGCTGTCTATGTGTTTGTCAGCTTCATTAGAACAGAAAAAATATTCTTTGTCTCTTAATAGCTTTAGAATGAAGTATTTGTTTCTCGTCTACCATAAATATTTAGGAAATTATAATACTTTTTACTCCGGCAATGATAGAAGTTTAAAAACTGCTAGTTATTGTTATTTTGACGAATTCAATTTTAATAAATCATATTTATACAATATTAAGTTTTTTAATGTTATTGTTACCTGTGGCTTTATTGGAACTCAATTCCTACAAATTTGGCCGCTTACCGTAGAAATAAAAAGAAATAAATAAATCAGAATTACAAACGAGAAGACCAGATATTTTTAACAGATACGACCGAAAGGCCTCAAAAACAGTTAAAAACTAGTTAACTGTTCTATTTTAAATGTACAAATTTTTAATATTAGTTTTCATCATTAGAATCTATTTCGAAACACATTTACCATAATTTCTGTTATGGCCACAAAGTTTGTTTGCTTGTTGCTTGTTTCTAAAATATAAATCGAATCTTAAAAATGCGTTTTTACAAAAAATACGATTTTTGAAAAATCTGTTCTATAATTCAAATTCTAATTCAGAATATTGTGAAGAAAACTTATTCTAAAACTCCACAATTGATATTTGAAGAATACTAAGATTAAGATAGACAACTTTCAACTAGTAAATGTTTTTTTCAAATTTATTATTTTTTACTTCTTTAAAAAAAATTAGATAAAAAAATGATGATTTCTCAAAATTATTCTTAGATTGTCAAGTTAAAGACAAAAGTAGATTTACGTAAATTCGTGAATAAATATTAAGTTAACGAAATTATTATTTTTACATAGATATGGAATAAGAGGTAAAATTCACAAATATTTCAATAAAAATAGCCGTACACATAATTTTGTTTTTTTAATTCAAAACTAAACTTTTGCAAAATGTTTATTGAACGTGTTATTTGGTGATACCAAATGAAAACAAAGTTTAATTTTAAGTTATTTTTGTCAATTATTGATCGGGTCAAAAAAAAAAAAATTTCTCACAACATAAGTAATATTTTAGAAAATATAAATGAGAAACGGAGATTGGTATCAAAATAAAGTAAAGCCTTTATAGCTTCTTAATACCTTTTTTACGTAAGTAGAATTTTAAAAGTTAATGTAACCTATTATGTTCTAATCAAGATTTTCGTGAAAAAAAGCGAAATTGTTATTGTTTTATTTTAGATATCAGACTATTAATTTTCTTAAACAGTTTTTAAGTTTGTTTCTAAAATCATTTGAAATCGAAAGACAACTGTTTCATCATGAGATATTAGAATGTTGAATTTATGAATTCGGAATTTTCAGTTGATTTTCTAAGAAACTATTTTTTTTGTTTTGTTTGTTACACCGCCCTAACGATTGCAGTCATAACTGTTTTCAAAATCTCATGAAACTTCGTCACTATGTCTCGAATTATGTTATGTACGCCATTGAACTAAAAGAATTTAAATATGTTCATTTAAATTGTTTTTGCAAGAATCCGTCTTTGCAAATTCTGACTCTAATTCAGAATGTTATGTACTTTAAATCTTCACAAATAATGTTTGAAGAATACTAAGCTTAAAGTAGACTATAAACTTTCAATTAATTAAATGTTTTTTAATTAATTATTTTTTTTTTACTTTATTTATTGCCAAAAACTTCTTTAAAAAATTAGCTAATAATGATGATTTCTCAAAACTATACTTTGATTGTCAGTTAAAAACCACAAACAATACTTTAAAATAATATTCTTACTGCATAATTCCCCTACATATCTGTACCTATCCGGCGTAATATCTTTTTTTGCATATTCTTTTAATTGGGAGTATTTACATAAAGTACAAAATAATAATAAATAAAAATAAACTCTTTTGTCAAACGTTAACCAAAAATATTCGAATGATGTTGTGTATGCCATTAAATTAAAAGAACTTTAAATATGTACATTTAAAGATTGTTTTCTCAAGAATCCTGTTTTTGCAAAAATCTGTCTTCCAATTCAAACTCTAATCCAGAGTATTATGCAAAAGCCTACTTTGAATCTCTACAAATAAATACTACGCTTCAGACACATAAACTTTCAATTGATTAATGTTTTTTTTAATTAATTTTTTACTTTATCAATTGGCGAAAAAAAGTTTTTAAAAGAAATCCTGTAAAATGATGATTCCTCAAAATTATATTTTGATTGCCAGTTAAAAATAGCAAACAGTACTTTTGAATGATATTCTCTCAGCTCAATGCCTGCATAAAAGGTATATCGGACGTGATATCTTTTACTTAAGAATATTTATTATTATTACTTTACGTAAGCAAACTTTTTTGTTGAATTTTAACCAAAAACATTCCACTGATATTGTGTATGCCATTAAATTAAAATAACTTTAAATATGTTCAGTTTGTTTTCACTAGAATCCTGTCTTTGCAAAAAAGTCTGCACTCTAATTCAGAACATTATGGGGAAAGTATACTTTGAACCTCCGCAAATAACATTTCAAGAATGCTGCACTTAAAATAGTTTTAAACTTACAATTGATTAGAGCAATACAATGTTAAATATTTTATTAGGGTTTTCTTTAATACAATATTAGTTTCAATTAATTAATTTTTTTTTTTTTTTACTTTATTAGTTGGCGAAAAATTTTTTAATGATCAGGCAATAATGAGGATTTCTCCAAATTATATTTAGATTGTCAGTTAAAAATAACAAACAGTACTTTAAAAAATAGTATTCTCTCAGTTCAATGCGTGCATAAAAGGTATATATCGACACATATCCGGTGTAATATTTTTTACATATTCTTTTTGTTGAGAATGCTTACGTAAAGTAATAATAATAACAATGAAAATAAAAAATAAACTCTTTTGTCAAATGTTAAACAAAAATATTCGAATGATATTGTGTATGCCATTGAATTTCAAGAACTTTAAATATGTTCATTTAGAGATTGTTTTTACTAGAATCCTGTCTTTGTAAAATATGTCTTGGAATTAAAACTCTAGTTCAGAATACTATGGGGAAAGTATACTCTAACACTTCACAAATAATATTTGAAGAATACTGCGCTTAAGTAGACTGTTAACTTTCAATTGATGAATGATTTTTTTTAATTAATTAATTTATTTATTTATTTTTTTTTTACTTTGTCAGTTGTCGAAAAACTTATAAAATTAGGTAATAATGATGATTTCTCAAAATTATACTTAAATTGTCAGTTAAAAATCGCAAACTGTACTTTTGAATAATATTCTCTCAGCTTAATGCATGCACAAAAGGTACATATCTGGACATATCCGGTGTGATATCTTTCACATATTCTTTTAGTTGAGAATATTTACGTAAAGTATATAATAATAATAATAAAAATAAACTTTTTTTGTCAACTTTTAACACAAAATATTCGGTTTCAATATCAAAATGTTCATGTTTGTCAATATTTTAGACCAGGGGTGGCCAACCCGCGGCTCGCCTTGACTATTTTTCCGGCACGTGCGATGTATCACACTTTTTACAAAACATTTATTTTATAACGGCTAAAGGAGAGAAAACCAACGCATTAAAAAATACATTATGCGTACATTCATATACTTAAAAATGAACTGCCGACATAAGAAGAAATTAATTTTGATTTTAAGATAATATTCTTGAGAATATGGGACAGATGTTGCCTGTTTTTATTTGTGAGTTGGCAGAATATAATTTAATTATATTCTGCAAAATCAAGATGCGAGCGCATCGATTTTCAAAAGCTAACTGAAAGAGTGGAGAAATAAACATCGCACTAGTCAAATATCTTTTAATGATTTCATTTTTTTTTTTTATTTCATTTACATTTAATAAATTTTTTTTATATTTCATTTTGAGTGTTATACATTTCTTTTACAGTGTGCGTTTAGTATCATTATTGTTATAGTATCTACGTTGACATGCAAGAATACTAGTAAACACAAAATTAAATCATTCTGTTTCCATTTTTCACTCCAAAAAAATGTCTACGGTGGGTCTCAATCTAATAGGGGGATACATAATTTTATAGGCGACCCGCGGAGTTAGGGTGCATTTCCAAAGTGGTCCGCAAGATCATTTGGGTTGGCCATCCTTGATCTAGACCCTAATTGAACAACAACGTTGGGAAAAAGACAATAAAACTGTATTTAAAAAATTTTAGCTCTTAAGTGACGAGTTACCTTAAATAAGGAAGTTTAAATTAAAGATTCCAATACGTTAGTGTGGTTGAAAACAAAATCGCAGTAAACAGAAAGAAGCACTCGCTGAATTTTCTGAGTTCAATGTATACATAAAAGGTACATATCTACTCATATACGGTGTGATATCCTTTTAGTTGAGAGTGTTGACATAAAGTAAAAATAATAATAATAATAATAATAAAAATAAACTTATATGTCGAATTTTAACCAAACATATCCGATCTTTTACATATTCTTTTAGGTGAAAGTGTTTGCGTAAAGTACAAAATAATAATAATAATAATAGTAATTATTTTTATTATTACACAATAACATAATTTTATGTTATTGTATAATAATAAAAAATTATTTTTCGAATTTTGTAGAAATTCTATTTTTTGCCGAATTTTAAGCAAAAATATTCGGTGACGATATCTAAATTTTAATATGTTTGTTAATGTTTTAGAACCTAACTGAACAATGCAATAATAATCTGAAATAATCTAATGCAAACAATAATCTGAACCAACCGGGAAAAAATGTCCATAAAAGTTCATTAAAAAAATGTTGGTTCTCAAGTGATGGGTTACTTTAAATAAGTGAAAAGATTAAATTGAAGATTTCGATCCGCAATAAACAGAAAAGAAGAAAGGTCAATGCATGCATAAAATGTACATATTACACATATCCAATGTGATATTCAAAAGAATATCACATTGGATATGTAATAAATAATTTACACATTTTTAATTATTTTGTACTTTTTACGTAAACACTCTCAACTAAAAATTAAAAATAAACTTTTCTGTCAGGTTTTAACCCAAAATATTCAGTTTTTATATCTAAGTCAATGTTTCAGAACCTAGTTGGACAATAACATCGGAAAAAAAGAAGACAGTAAAACTATATTTAAAAATTTTAGCTTTTAAGTGTCTGGTTACCTTAAATGAGTAGTACTTAAATTAAAAGATTTCAATCCGTTAGTGTGGTTGAAAACAATATCCCCACAAACAGAAAGAAGTCGGAATTTTCCGAGTTCACATATCCGGTGTGATACCTTTTACATATTATTTTAGTTGAGAATATTTACGTAAAGTAAAAGTACTATTAATAATAACCATAATAATAAATATATATCATAATAATAATGCGATATCTTTTACATATTCTTTTAGGAGTTTAGTAAGTTAGGTTAGTTATCAGTTATACTATTCTGTTAGGTTTACGTAAAGTACAAAATAATAATTATAGTAATAAAAAAAAAAAAATAAACTCTTTGTCAAATTGTAATCAAAAATATTAGGTGTGGACATCTAAACGTTCATATTTGTCAATGTTTTAGACCCTAATTGAACAATAACATCGGGGAAATAAATAAAACTGTATTAAAAAAATTTGGCCTCTTAAGTGACGGGTTACCTTAAACAAGTAGCTCTTAAATTAAAAGATTTCGATCCGTTTTTGCGGTGTGGAAACGAAATCCCAAATTTCACCATCCCAATAAACAGAAAGAATCACTCACCAGTGCACCTCACTCTTCAGTGCATAAAAGTCTACACATATCCGATGCAGGGCCGGATTTAGAAGAAAAGAGGCCCCTAGGCTATTCCACTTATGAGGCCCCTTCAACTAACATTTTTAAGTTTGCACATTACATGAGAGATAATAAAATACATCATTACTGTGACCTATATCAATATGCTAAATGAAACATGTTGGGATGGGTACTCATCTTTATAAAAAATGTGGCACGGATAATAAATAAAAAAAAAAATCCTTCCACTTATTTGGACATTCATTCTCAGCACCTTATAGAGTACTTATAACAATAACTCAAACATAACACATTTTTTTATTATTTATTATTACGTTTTACAGTTTTATGTTTGTTTATGAGTCCTATGTGTAGAATTTCTCCTTATTTTAGACTCAGTGTTTGAGTGTTTACTGTTTTTAGATGAGTATCATTCTAATTTTGCTAACAATTTGAATGCAGGCCCTCTTGATCTTGAGGCCCCAGGCTGAAGCCTAGTTAGCCTATAAGAAACTTCGGCCCTGATCCCGATGTTATATCTTTTACATATTCTTTTAGTATTTACATAAAGTACTAAAAAAAAAAATCAAGTTTTATCCAAACATATTCATTATACTATATCTAAATGTTCATCTTTTAGAACCTAATTGAACAATAACATCGGAAAAGAAGACAATAAAACTACATTTGTAATTTTAGCTCTTAAGTGACGAGTTACCTTAAATGAGTAGTACGTAAATTAAAAGATTTCAACCCATTATTAGTGTGGTTGAAAATAAAATCCCCTAAACAGAAAGAAGGCCGAATTTTCTGAGTTCAATGCATACATAAATCTATACATATCCGGTGTAATTCATTTACATATTCTTTAGTTGAGATTTTTACGTAAAGTACTATTAATACTATTAAGAATAAAAAATCAAACTTATTTATCGAATTTTAACCAAACACATCCGGTGTGATATCTTTTACTTATTCTTTTAGATGAAAGTGTTTACGTACAGTACAAAAAATAATTATTATTTTTATTAATATACACAATAACATAATTTTATGTTATTGCATAATAATAAAAATTTATTTGTCGAGTTTTAACCAAAATGACATCGGTGTTAATCGGTATATAAATGTTAATATGTTTTTATTAATGTTTTTTTTAACATAATTGTACAATGCAACAATAATCTGAACCAACCGGGAAAAAATGTCCATAAAAGTTCATCTAAAATTTTTAGCTCTTAAGTAACGAGTTACCTTAAACAAGCAGTACATAAATAAAAAGATTTCAATCCATTATCGTAGTTGAAAACAAAATCCCCATAAACAGAAAAGAAGAAAGAAACTTACCGAATTTAGCGTATCCTCAGAGGAAGCATGTACCGTGCGACACAGAGATAGAGAACAGCGCGCTTTGCACCACCGACGTCCACTGTTTGCGCTGCACAGCTGTTCGCGCGGAGGCACAGGTGGCGCTCTCTACCCCACACAACACCTGTCCGGAAAGGGGGTGGAGGGGGATGAGAGAACGAAACTGGCTTCTCTCTGGTGACGTCACTCCCAGCCAGAGAGCGCTCTCGTTTCAATGGGGAACGTGACGCCCCGTAGTAAACAAACGCTCGCGGTTGACGGTATTTTATTTTATTTTTAAAGAAGTAGTGTTGTACACCTCTGTTGTAGGGAGATTTCTTAAATGTTTTACCCTTTCCTCTTCTTGAAGGAGGTAACTCTTTCCTCTTCCTCACTTGTTTCTTTCTATCATTTAACGTCGTAGAACTTTTTAATAAACGTTTCTTTTTTTTTCTGTGTATAACACGAATATAACTCAGGTTGATTTTATTAAATAATTCTATAATTTCAACCTTCAGCGTGTCATATTGATAACATCTTGATTTAAAACGTTTTAATATCCATATATATATAGCGCTCGGTACCACAGGTTTCGGGTTCGAGTCCCGGCGGTGCCATGGATGTTTCGAGTGGTTCGAAAACCACTTTACACCGTAAGTTCCTGTCTAACAAGAGCGTTTCGGGGCATTGTTACTCCGCGTCCGGGGTTTATCTTCAAGCTTCATGCACCTCCTGGGTAGTGCTCAGTGAGTAACGTCTGTGCAGCGCTGCCTTAAAGCATCAAAGACGATTGTCTAAGTGTTTGCCAGCTGCATTAGAACAAATATATATATAATGTTTTAGAACCAATTGAGCAATAACATGTAGAAGAAAAATGTCCATAAAAGCCCACATTAAATGATTGGTTACCCTAAATGAGAACGTAAATTAAAGATTTCCATCTGTCATTCAAGGTATATATGTATATATATATATAAATATATAAGCTTGATGGCCGAATGACTTTATGCCATCCAAAACCTGTGGCATCCGAACCGAATGCCACAGGTTTTGGGTTCGAATCCCGGTCAGTGCCAGAAATGTTTGTAGTGGTTCGGAATCCAGTTTAATACGTAGGTCCCGGTCTAATAGGACTGAAGAGTGTTGGGCGTAGGGCTGACAACCCTACCCCGTAAAAAAGAAAACAACATCTGTCTCGAAGTCTGAGAGAAGGTAGACGGCCTTGGCCCAATGAAGAATATATATTATACAGTCCGGATTCGATGCTTTTTGAAGGAAACGGATTTAGGAGTCGGCTTAAAAATAAATACTACTCCGGACTCTTTTATAAGAAATATTTTTTCCCTAAATTCTAGGAATAGAATGTTCAAACGAAATATTAAGGGAGAAAATCTACTGTATCTTTCAATAATACAATCAATAGCCAAGGGTTTGGTTTGTCGCTCTACGGTCATCTTGTGCACACGAGGGCTAAACAGACCGGGACCGACAGTTTAACGTGGATTCCGAACCACTCACAAACATTCATGCCACCGCCAGGACTCGAACTCGGAATCTGTGGTACCGAGCGCCAGAGCCCTAGCCACTCTGTCATTCAGGCCCCAATAGCCAGGCGAACCACTGCTTTAACAGCATACCAAGTCAGTCTTTTCACAGCACTGAAGTTTATCAAAAGCATTCTTGGATCCAGAATGGAAGGCGACCACCACTTTTTACAACTTTCTTGTTCTTGAAGGAGGTGAAATCTATCATTTAAAGTCGTAGCACTTTTAATAAATGTGGAATTTATTTTTATTTTGAGTTACCTTCATTTTCTGTATGTAACACGAACGTTACTTGGGTTGATTTTATTAAATAATTCTATAATTTCAAACTTCTAAGTGTCTTATTGATAACATCTTGATTTAATATATATAGTTTAATATTTATATTTATACGGGCCTGATGGCCGAATGGCTAGCGCTCTGGCGCTCGGTACCACAGGTATCGGGCTCAAATCCCGGCTTTGCCATGGGTGCTTGTAGGGGTTCGGAATCCATTTTAAGCTGTAGGTCCCGGTCCTAATAGGATCGTAGAGCGCTGCGGGGGCATTGTTACTCCGCGTCCGTGGCTTACCATCAAGTTACACGCGCCACCTGGGTAATGCAAAGTGAGTAACATCGGTGCAGCCCTTTGGCGAAAGATCTCGGTCTATTTGCCAGCTGCATTAGAAGAAAAATATATATATATATTTATGTACGTAATATTATAATTTGTATTTTTAACATATATATATATAAAACTGGCCACAGGTTTCGGGTTCGATTCCCGACGGTGCTATGGATGCTTGTGAGTGGTTCGGAATCCACTTTAAACCGTAGGTCCCGGTCTAATAGGACTGGAGAGTCTTGGGCGTAAGGCTTTAATATGACATTCATTAAAGTCGTAGCACTTTTAATAAATGTCATATTAGTTTTTATTCTGCTTTATCTTCATTTTCTGTATGTAACACGAATGTTACTCGGTTGTTTTTATTACATAATTATATAATTTCAAGTTTTCGCGGTGTCTTATTGATAACATCTTGACTTAATATGTTTCAATAAGCGGATATATCTATACATGAGCTTTATGGCCGAGTGACTGGCGCTCAGTGCCATAGGTTTCGGGCTCAAATCCCCGCGATGCCATGAATTTTGTAGTGGTTCGGAATCCACTTTAAACCGTATGTCCCGGTGTAATATGACTGTAATCTCAAATGATTTACGTCATTTAAGTTCTGTTAGCATTGAATTAAAAGGTCATATAGAATTTTTAATGCGAATAGCTTTATAATTTTAAATGATGTTTTCAAATAAACACCATAAAATCCATTCTAAATTTTTTGTTTGTATTCAATACATACTAATTAAGCAGAGTGACTAGCGCTCGGTGCCACTGGCTTCGGGTTCGATTCCCGGGGGTGTTATGGATGTTTGTAGTGTTTCGCGATCCCCTTTTAACAGTAGGTTCCCGGTCTAATAGGATTACTACTACAACTACACCCCACCACATCACTGTGCCTAGAGCTGAGTTGCCCCTTTACAGTTTGGGAATGATGTGGGTGAAAAGTAGTCTGATTGGGCGCTGTGACACTCTTCGATCCTATTAGACCGGGACCTACAATTTAAAATGGATTCCGAACCACTACAAAATCCATGGCACCGCCGGGACTCGAACCCGATACGTGTGGTATCAAGCGCTAGCCGCTCGAGCATCAGGCCCCATGATCTAATATGACTGTGGAGGGTTGGGCGTAGGGCTGACAAACCCTTCCCCGTAAAAAAAAAAACATTTTCTGACGGCCTTGGACCACCATGGGGCTGTGGGTTGTTGTGTTGTTGCACCAATGAATAATTCTAGGAATCAAGGTTTTGTAAAGGTTTAAATATTATTAATATATAGCTGCGAAATGTCGCTGTTATAACTGGTAACTGTGACTTTAACTGTGTGGTCCAGTGTGATAGGCAGTTGCGGTGAGATCTTGAGACCACGAGGTGAAAGCTAGGAGCGTCAGATCAAAACAGACGGTCAGGGACCGGCTCTTGGCTTTTAGATATTAATACTAAATTATTGTATTAATTGTATATATTATTAATTGTAGTAGAAGCACAGGGTGCCATGTGTATTCATAGTGTAAATAAAAAGATTAATATTATTAGAAAGAGAGTATTCCATCCTGATACAACGAGCTGCTAGTATAGTAGCTAACAGTTCAAATGATAATAATCAGTTCAATTTTATCCTTTCATAATACAACCACTAGCCAAGACAGTAACTGCTTTAGCTGCATACCACATCAATCTGCTCTCAGCACTGAGACTTATCGAAAGCTATCTTTGATCGACAACGATAGATCTTGTAGAAGCTACTCTATTGTTGAGAACAAATAAGATTCCTTGAATCACAACTCATCCGTGCTCCTAAAATGGACGCATTTGTTCTAGAGATATTCTGTAATACTTTGACTCCTGGCCATTGGGGTCAGAGTGGCTAGCTTTCTAGAGCTCTGTACCACAGGTTTCGTGCTCGAGTCCCGGTGGTTCTATGTATGTTTGTGGTTTGGTTTGTCGCTGTACGGTCCTTTTGTGCACACTTTTAGGCTAAACAGACCGGGACCCACTGCTTAACGTGGATTCCGAACCACTCCAAACATCCATGGCACCGCCGGGACTCGGAACCCGAAACCTGTAGTACCAAGCGCCAGAGCGTTAGCCACTCGGCCATTCGGGCCCCTATGAATGTTTGTGAGTGGTTCGGAACCCACTTTAAGCTGTAGGTCCCAGTGTGTTTAGCCCTCGTGCGCACATCGTAGAGCGACAAACCAAACTTGTTTGTTGGATACTGATATTTTTATAGGATATATGTCATTTTGTAGGAAAATTTAAAGTAGAAAGATATCTTAAGTGAGCACAAATATTACACATTTAAAACTATAAAAAATACTTCATTATGCAAAAACTGTCTATATACACAGTCCAGTCACATTAATGTGACCCCACCTACCTTCGACGTCAACGTGAAATAACCCATCCCAAAGGGCAGGTGACAGCACATTGCAGGAGTGTCTATAAAGAATTCCACTTAATACCACTTAAATACCACACTCCACTTAAAGCCAGAATATACAAGAGTGTATATTCTGGCTTTTGACAGGTAGTTACATAAATGTAACTGGAGTGTGTATATATGTGCACACACCACAAATATACATATACATATATATATATTGTTCTAATGCAGCTGACAAACAGTTAGACAATTGTCTTATATGCCATAAGCAAAGGCTATATCGACGTTACTCACTTAGCACTACACAGGAGGCGAGTATAGCTTGAAGATAAGCTACGGACGTGAAGTAACAGTATACATATATATATATATATATATATATTGTTCTAATGCAGCTGGCAAACAGTTAGACAATTGTCTTATATGCCATAAGCAAAGGCTATACCGACGTTACTCACTTAGCACTACACAGGGAGCGAGTATAGCTTGAAGATAAGCTACGGACGTGAAGTAACAGTACTCCTGCAACGCTCTATGATCCTGTTAGACCGGGACCTACGGTTTAAAGTGGATTCCGAACCCCTACAAACATCCATGGCACTGCCCAGACTCGAACCCGAAACCTGAAGTACCGAGCGCTAGCCACTCGGTCGCCAGCCCCTCCCTGTAGGCAAATTTAAAAGTACAAGGATGTCTTTTAAGTGAGTGCAAATACTACACTTTTAAAATTATAAAAATACTTCATTATGCAAAAACTGTTTTTATATGAGTTTAAAATAAAAATCACTGAATTGATTTCCACATTTTCTAAAACCATTAATAAAAGATCGTAGTGCATAAATTTGCATAAACGAGTCGGGAATCAGTTTTAAAAGCTTGACTCAGGAATCGGGAGTCGCATATTTTTTGGCCCATTCATGGTGAGAAGCCCTTTACTATATATAGTTTCCACCACGATTGTGTGGAAAGGTAAACATCCGGTTTAAAGGCGGAAATGGACGAATCGATTAATTCTAAGGGATGAAAAAGTACAACGCGAAACAAAACAATTTTGAAAGGAGAAAAAGTTTACTAGCTATTAAGGAATATTTTTAAATCTCCTTTTTCTTCTGACATTATGCAATTTAAAGTTTAACTATTAATTATTATTATTATTGAATTTAAATAGTTTTGAACATGCCCTTCTCCCCTATTATACCTGCCGGTTTGAATGCGTCCGACTTGTCAATTTTCCACACAATCAGCAGTCGATCTATGTGTATATTCTAATGAAAATAGTACTGTTGTTATTGTTATGTTTGGTTTGTCATTCTAGGGTCGTTTTGTGGACTCTTTAGGCTCATTAAACAGGGACCTACAGTTTCACGTGGATTCCGAACCCTCACAAACATCCATGCCACCGCCAGGATTCGAAGCTGAAGCCTGTGGTACTAATTGTCAGAGAGCTAGTCAATTGGACAACAGGCGGCGTTTACTGTAGGAGAATTATTAAATTGTTGTTGATTTATTGAGATCTGATGGTCGAGTGATTAGAGGTCGGTGCCACATGTCTCGGGTTCGGTGCCATGGATGTTTGATGTAGTTGTTCGAAGTCCACTTTAAACAGTAGGTCCCCGGTCTGTTTAGCCTAAAAGTATACACAAAATGATCATAGAGCGACAAACCAAACCTTTTCCACATCTACATTCAAGCATATTTAATAATAGATTCAAAACAAGCGCGTGCTTTTGCGAGATTCCAGTGCATCTGTTTCAATACTCATTATGGAAGAGAACATGTTTTGCTAAACATCATTCAGATATCTTGAGGGAAAAAAACTGAATGCATGAAATGGTCTATAATATTTCCCATCCAAATGTTTTCTTAAAAACGGATTTTTATACTTTGATAATTTTTTTTTTTTTTTTTTTTTTTTTGTGCTTGATGGCTGAGTGACAAGCGCTCCGGTGTCACAGTTTTCGGGTTCGAGTCTCGGCCATGCCCTGGATGTTTGCAGTGGTTCGGAATCCGCTTCAAATAGTAGGCCCCGGTCAAATAGGATTGTAGAACGTTGGGCGTAGAGCTTAAGAACCCTACCCGTAAAATGGAAACATCTATCTCGAAATCTAGCATTAGGCAGATGGCTTGACCCACCATGGGGCCGTTTCACAAATGATGATGATGTCGATTTATTATTGTTGTCAGAATATCATTACTTCCTGTTAGGATAATTATTAAATTGTTGTTGATTTATGACTGTTGTGGAAATACACCCATTTCTGGCACAGTTCGGCTTCAAAATAGTGGAATTTTTCAAGGAACCGTTTTAAATCTTATACGATGTTAAACTTTATTGCTGATTTAACTTCTATTGATTTTCATCATATAAATTATAGTAGAATTGGTGATTCGATTCGATTCAGTTAGCAATTTCCATTTTTTAGAATCCTTTATAGTTATTCTCATAGAAAAAATTTTCAAATGAAAAAAAAAAAAAAAAAAAAAATCAGTAAGAAAAGGTAAGAAAAGAACGAAAACACTGATTTCGCGGAAGATTTTCCGCAATCAAAACACATTGGAATAGATGAAAATTATACGCCAAATTATTAAAGTAAACGCAAATCGGATAAAAAAAAATGTATTGTTTTTATAATGATTTGGTTTGTCGCTCTTCGGTCATTTTGTGCACACTTTAGGCTAAATAGACAGTGAACTATAGTTTAACGTGGATTTCGAACCACTAACAAACCACCACTGCCAACAATTTCAAACCACCGAAATACCACCGCCAGGATTCGAACCTGAAGTCTGTGGTACCCAAGGCCAGAGAGCTAGCCAATTGGTAACAATGAAAGAAGACATAGAAGCTATTTTATTATTAAGAACAAAATAATGCGCCTGAAAGGCTGAGTGTCTATCGTTGGGTGCCACAGGTTTCGGGTTCGACTCGCGGCAGTGTCACAGATGTTTGTAGTGGTTCAGAATCCGCTTTAAATAGTAGGTCCCTGTCTCATATGGCTGTAGAACGTCACGGAACCAAGTCAGGCTTCTATCTACCGGTGCTCCATCACAACGGTAGCTGAACACTTTCCCCTCCTTCCATGAGACCACACGGGTTCGTGGGCTTGGTCTAGATGTCTACCAAGTGGGAAAAGAAACAACAGTACAGACTGTGAATTGAAAATTCTTTTTAAGGATTCTATACTCATAGAATAGACGAATGGATTGAATCAAAGGTAATTTCTAGCAAAGGCCCAGGAACAAGAAGCCAGGGGGCGGACATTTTTGCTTTTAAAATAAGACTATTGATTCTTATATAAAAATGTAATTTTCCCCCAAAATTCTTGGAATGAATGTTGTTGGATTGTTTGTGAAATATTTCAGTCACTTTCGAATCTAAAGGGACAGGTACCGTACGAGATCATTGGCTGTGTGTTATGAATTATGCAAATCGTTTAGTGTATAAAAATATCATTTTGAATGGAACACAAAAAAAGCAAGGTTTGGTTTGCGCTGGGACTGTAGGTCCCAGTCTAACTAGCTCAAATTGTGCATAAAATGACCGTAGAAAGACAAGCCTTTATTATACTATTACCGCACATCATCACATTAAATCCTTTTCAAATGCAATAATTTTTCAAATAAATTTGTATCCAGAGAATTAAGAGTCTTGGTGGCCAAGTAATGCTCTTGCCTTTGGTATCACAGGCTTCAGGTTCGAATCCTGCTGGTGACAAAGATGTTTGTAAGTGGTTCGGAATCCACTTTAAATTGTAGGATACAGTCTATTTAGCCCTCGTGTGCACAAGATGACCGCAGAGCGACAAATCCAACCAAGGAATTAAAGCACTGCACAGCTGGTGGCTTTACAATTGTAATTCCTTTATTTAATGTTTGGCTTTTATTTTATTACTATTTATTCATTTTCTTCAATACTTTTTATTATTTTTTATTATTTTATTTATTTATTGTATTATTGAAGGATACAATTGAATGACTTCTTAAATGCATAATTTTAGCATTAATTATTAGAATGTTTTACAAAAAAGTCAGGAGTCCTATTTTTATATCGACTCCTGATTCCGATTCGGTCTCCCCACCTCTGGTTGAAGGGTTCATCCATAAGTTACTTAATAATTATTCATTTTGCACATTTCAATAAATTTACGCATACGGCAATGTTCTGGTAAGAAATCTGCGACATCAACAAAAACGTAAAGCCGATCAGAATGCAAGATTGAAAGTTCATTATTTAAAGAGTTCATTCATCTCCTTCGACAGCCACAGACAGGGCGAGAAGTCTGACCGGGCTCCGTGACGCTCTACAGTCGTAGGTTTGGTTTGTCGCTCTATGGTCATCTTGTGCGCGCTTTAGGCTAAACAGACCGGGACATACAGCAAAAATGCAGGAGCTACTGACACTCTAAAGGATTGGTTTACAATGGTATAACCATGTATAGTTATGTATTATTATTATTTTAATCCAGTTATCCGAGTAGGATGAATTTTTTAAATAAAATTGTCTTTAATGTTTAGATCTGTGCTTCTTTTACGCACCAGCAACATATGTTGTTGTTATTAGTAATACCCCTGGTGAAGAAAAGCCTACAACAGGCCCAGAATACCCCACTGGGCCATGGCTAAGGGTAATATGTAGCGTCACTTTAGCGAGGAACTAAGAGGGCTGAAGACAGACTAAAACCTCAAGACAACATTCTACGATCCTGTTAGACAAAGACCTACAGCTTAAAATGGACTCCCACTACAAGCATCCATGGCGCCGCCGATACTCGTACCCGAAACCTGTGGTACCGAGCGCCAGATACTCGGCCATCAGGCTAGTCTTAAGACCTAGTTCTACTGCGTGTAGCTTGAAGATAAGCTACGGACGCGGAATAACAATACCCCCGCAACGTTCTACGATCGTATTAGACCGGCACCTACGGTTTCAAGCAGATTGCCAACCACTACAAACATCCATGGCATCACCGGGACTCGAAACCTGCGGCACCGAGCGCCGGACACTCGGCCATTCAGGCCCAGCAAAGAAATGTTTAAATGAATTGTTAAAGAGGCAATTCAATTGCCTCTTTCCATAGTAACAACCAGTAGCAAAACCAGCGACTGTTTCAGAAGCAAAGCAAGTAAAAAGACTTTTCTTCAGCACTGAGGTTATCAAATGCTACCTTGGCTTAACAATGAAAGCAGATCTCATGGAAGATATTCTACTATTAATAATAGTAATGTATTACAAATGGATCATCTTTTGTGATTAAAACGTACCATTTTCTTTTGTTTTCAGCCGCTCATATATTACTTCGATGGGTACTGTTATATTATTGGACATGTGTATTTTTGTAAGCACATTTAGAGTACAAGTGTTTTAAGTGAGTGCCAATACATTTTAAGGCTGTAAAAAACTACGTAAGTGTGAAAGAACCTCTTTTAAATTCCTTCTATTTGCTCACACTCTCGCTATATAGATCTTGTTCACATTTCCAATCTTTAATAAAATACTTTTTAGTCATCCACTCAGTTCAAATGCATTTTTTTAAACTTGTAGTGGATGACACTGAATGCTAATACAGTTTTTCAAATATCAATTCATTCATTAAATTTGATTAATTAATTTCAATTTTTTTTAGCTTTAAGTTGCATATATCTGCCAATAGATGGCGCCAGATAAACTTTAAAAAATGAATGAAAATTATTTATAGAGGATTTCCTACAATACAGTGATAAAAAAGTAGGAATTGACTCTAAAAATTATTTTTTTTATATTACTTGTTTAAATAGATAGGCGAGTTCGGCAAAAGACATTGAATTTGTTTCCCAATATTTTTTCTAAATCAATTACAGAGATCGTAATTGTTATAATTACGGAAAAGAATCGATCAGAGTCCGTTTATTGGAAACTTTTTGGCCGACCCATGCTATATTGCATACGTTTAGACCAGGGGTGGCCAACCCAAATGATCTTGCGAGCCACTTTGGAAAGACATACATACTCCACGGGCCGCATATAAAATTATACATCCCCTTATTAGATTTAGACTCACTATAGCCATTTTTGGAGTTAAAAATGGAAACTTAATGAATTGTTATTTTTGTGTTTACTATTATTCTTACATGCAAACATAGACAAAATAATAATGATACTAAACGCACATTATAAAGACATATATAACATTAAAAATGAAATATAAAAAATACATAAATATAAATGAAATAAAAAAAAATGAAATCATTCAAAAATATTTATTTGGCGAGTTCGATATGTGTTTCTCCACTCTTTCACTTAACGTTTGCAAATCGATCTCCATTTGGGTATTGGCACATCGTAATGGGTGTTGCTTGAGCATGTTTTGTGTTAAGTCCATTTCATTTTCCAAAAAAAAAAAAAAAACCGATTCGCAGGTGTAAGTTGAACCCAAAGTCCTAACAACTTTTGAGCCAGACTTCTCAAATGGGAGAATTTCTCTCTTGTGACGTAAGTGTTATGAAAATCTATTTTTATTCTGGTGTTTCAAAAGTGTATTTTAATTCAACATTTGCATTGTAAGTCAACCAGTTCCATTTTTAGATATTCTGGGGTCGACTCGATTTCACCATGAAAGGGAGATGAATATAGTTCAAAAATTTTGTTGTATCTGTCTAACTTTAAATTACTGAATCGGCTTTCAAAAGCAGCTGTAAGTTTTCTTATTTCTTTTGCATATTTGAAGTAATTTTGAATATACATAAATAATGTACAAAATAAATATATTTTGTAAAAGTGTGATACATCTCACGGGCCGGAAAAATATTCAAGTCGGGCCGCGGGTTGGCCATCCCTGATTTAGACAGATACAGATAGCCATAGATATAGTGTTGCGAAATGGAAAGGTCAATAATCGTATGCGTAAATATGACTGTAGTCAGAAGATTTTCGCTCATTGAAATATAATAATCATCTCAATATAAATAATTAAATATCTTAATATACAATGTATAGTGCTGCCAAATGAAAAGGTCAACAAATCGTATGCGTAGATATGACTGTACGTATGTACAGTCGGAAGACTTTCGATAATTGAAATGCGTCGACGTGTTTTGTTCGGATTATTGAAAAGGCGCGAAGATCTTTTTGCACTCATGCGCACTACGATAAAGTGAGAAATTTTCCTTAAGTCCAATGCACTGAGTAAAAAGAAAGTTGTCTGAGTCTTGTCGAAGGGACAGGGGGATGCTCGGCCTTCGCGGTAGAGCACCCCGGGACCGTTGGGGAGGGCGTGGAAAAACGATTGTCGGGAGATGAGAGGGGCAGATAAGGGCGGAGAACAAAGGGGAGGAAATCGTTTGCCTTTCACTGGGTTCGATTTCGCTTGGCGAATGAGTCCGAAAATTGGACGTGCTCTCAAGGTTGTCCACAGGGATGATCACGTAGAAGCAACAGGGGCAATCGTTTGGAACGCAGACGATTTTTTTTTCCTCTTCCAATTTTCAAACCAATGCTTAAGCTTCTTCATGTATCTTTCTCACAGAACTTTTTCTGTTAAAGTAAACAAAACTCTCTCTTCTATTAAAAATATTATGGCTGGTACTCCACAAGGTAGTCAACTTTCACCTCTCCTTTTCTCTATTTTTATTACTGATATACTACTGTGTTCAAAAAGTAAGACCCATTTTCAATTTAAAATTCCCGGTGCTTATGGAATTTCAACTGTTTTTTTTCTCCTTTTTAGGTTGCTGGCACTGTCCTTGACATCTGTGGTAAATTTGACGTCAAAATATACATTAGTGTTTGAATTACGCTTGCCTTTGTGAGACGCTCAAACAAATTCCGGCGATTTTTGAAATGGCTGAATTCATTGAGCAAACAACTTGCATTGAATTTTGTTTGAATAGAATGTTGCAGAAGGCATTCGGTGAGCATTCCTATATCGGAAAGAAATGTTTACAAGTGGTAAAAGCAGTTCAAAGAAGACAGAGAACGCGTTGAAGACGAAGAGCCCTGTGGTCGACCACCCACCTCAACCGACGAAGCTCACGTCCAAAATATTAAAGATTGGGTTCTTGCAAACCGTCGATTTACAATTAGAGACTTTGCTAATGATGCTAGAATTTCAGAAGGACCCATCAATTCCATTTTGGGTGTCAAATTTCGATGGGTACCGAAAACACTGAATGCGCCAGCTGACACTGCATTGATTCTTCATGACCTTTTCGCCAAAAAAAAACCCATACCGTTCCACAACCACCGTGCGACTTCTGGCTATTCCCTAAACTCAAAAATCCACTCCTTAGACACCGTTTTGAGTCGATTGAAGAGATTCAATGTGAATCGCCGCTCTCTTTTTAAGGCCATCTCTGCCGATGACTTTCTAGCATGCACTGAGGATTGGAAAAAAAGTTGTCATAAGTGCATTGTGTCCGGAGGGGATTACTTTGAAGTAAATTTGAGTAATGGAAAATGATTTTTGAAAATAAAAAATAATTGGTCTTACTTTTTGGGCACAGTAGTAACTAATCCTAAACTCTTAACTGCTGATGATACTGCAATCCTTTGCAAAAATAAAAACACTACATTCTTAGCCATCACCCTTACTAATCACCTTAAAATTATCAATAACTGGTTCATTAAATGGAAAATTTCTTTAAATGTAGATAAGACTGAAGCTGTTTTCTTCTCTACTGGAAATAAACGTATAAAAAACTGTGATTAAGATCAATAATACTAACATCCCTTGAAATAGTCAGGCTAATTATTTAGGAGTTATACTGGATCCGCATTTAACTTGGAAACACCATTTTCTGCACACCAAAACTAAATTTCGTATTGTCTTCAGAAAACTTTACCCAGATAAATAGAAATTCTACCATGTCCAAGGATAACAAAATTCATCACTCCTAGTCCAGGGATGAGCAAACTACGGCCCCGCCGGAAGGGTCTATCCGGCCCACAGATAGAATTTTAATTTGTCGGTCCGAGGCAAATTAAAAGAAATATATATTTATATACTACACTCAAGAGCCAAAACATTATGACCCCTGTCAATAACGAGTTGACCCACCTTTGGCGCGCAACACAGCTTCAACCCGCCTTGGCATGGATGAATACCACCACTTAATACCACTTCCGCCTGATCACGTGCCTTCCACGTCATCCAGGCGAGTTCATTGCAAAATGTAGGGGTGGTCATAATGTTTTGGCTCTTGAGTGTATATATTCATCTCCCTTGATTAAATATTATTTTTTTCAAAGGACTGATGATCTTTTTACTTTCTCTATTCTTGTTCTACAAAACATAAATCAAATAGTAAGCACAAACAGCTTTCAATCGGTAGGGAAGGGGGATTCACCTATATGGGAATCCAATATAGGTGAATTAAACCTCACATGTGGGAGACTGTGCATTTTATGCTCCAGACAGCGGTTTTTTTTTTTTGCCGCCAGTTCTAATATTATCAATTGCGTATGGAAAGATTGCGGACATATAATAACATCATTGTGAATAGTGGTGAAGTTATTAAAAGTATAGCGTAGCCTAGTGTTTGTTTGGGTTATTCGTAAAATATTTCAAAAATAAAGAATATATATTATTGGTTAATAATATTATAAATATTATGGTAATAATGAATGATTACTATTATTATAAATATTTTTAAATTTTTGAAAAAATTTATCTTGGCCCGCCAAACTTTTTTTTTTTTTCTTCGATTTTTCGCCCGCGATCGAAAAAGTTTGCCCCTCCCTGTCCTAGTCTCTGAAAACAGTGATTACAAGTGACGCCACTAAACTCGAATAAAACTCTGATTGCAGCTTGCTTTACAAATAACGTATGAAATTTGAAAAGGAATGCCGAATAAATTATTTTAACACAAAAATTGTTTCTTTTCTTTCGAAAGAGGGGGAAAAAAACAATGATACGTGGGCTTAGATGAGAAAAGAATAATAAATGAGAACTTTTTTGTAAACTAATTTTTCCTTCTCATGCATTATTAATAATCGTGATCATTATCAAAGTAGACGTAAATAAATTAACAGTTTAAAAAAAAACTAAAAAACACGCTTTTAAGGTTAATCAAAGTAAAAAATAACTGCTAACATAAGAATAAAATGACTGACAAGAAAATGAATGTCACTGTTCTGAAAGCGTGGGGTGCTCGATATCAATCGTTATAATTTTTCACTAGTCTCATTCCGAAATGCAGAGTTAGTTTAAAAATGTCATACAAAACACCCCACGCTTTTTAGAACAGTTTCTCGTCAGTCATTTTATTTTCATGTTAACAATTTTTTTTTTTTTTTTAGTTTGATTAACTCTAAAAGCGTGTTTTTTTAACTATTAATTTATTTTTTACTTTGATTAACTCTAAAAGCATGTCTTTTAGTGTTTTTAAACTATACTATTTAAATTTGGTCTCGGTACGGAGGACTGGCTCTTTCACTAATTTAATTGTGAGTAAAACAAAGACTAAATGCGAATAGGTCGAGCCAGCCAGGATACGAACAGGGAATCCTCCTTACCCGTAGTCAGGCGCATTATCCGTTGTGCCACTGTCCCACCTAGGTTTGAATGTCTTAGGTACTTTCATTCTACATGGGTTAAATTGCTCTTCATAAATTAAAATAAAATCGCTCATCCTGGCGATCCTAATCGTGATGAGACAATAAACTTATCAAAATATTTTAGTGTCGTCGGTCCTTGATAATGCTACAACGTTTAAATTAAATCGGATCGCTTAAAGTAGGGCAAAATCGAGCCCAAAGAGCCAGTTACAAACAAATAAACATACATACAGATGAAACTAAGAAAAAGCGTATTAAAAAGGCTTCAAATGAGATCATAGGCAAGCTTCATATGTGAAAAAAAAAAAATGACTATATAAAAAGTTTGTCATCTAACTGAACAAGGCCGAACGATACGTTATCATTCAAAAAGACATAAAAATGAACGCTTGAAATGTTTCAATAATAAAATTCCAATACTTTAATTTTATAACATACTATTTCGAGAAAGAAGCACATCTACCATTTTATTCATTGTTTTTAATACTATCGATTTATTTTATGCTTCGAAAAGCATTAATTCGCCTCCCAAAAATATATCTCATCCGTTGCAGTAGCTGTTTTCAGAAACGAGGAACACGATGGTGATTGTGACAATGCGTGTAAAGCGTTTCGCATCAAAAATTAGGCTCTGTGATGGGAATTTTTGAGTTTTTCTCCCATAGGAAACGCAAATGGCTGCTGATGTCCTATGAGTCCTCCCGAAGTCACAGTCGGAGGGCTGTTCGTGGTATATGTCAATGGATCATAACCTATATACAACAACAACAAAAAATTCTTGTTGGTTTTTGAATTACGCTCTCTCTCTCAATTCATATATAATTTTCATTAGGCTTCACAAGCAGATATTTGTGTTGTCCAAATGAATATCTATTTTTTATATTATTGTTGAACATTAATGTATTTTGTTATTGTTTATACACTCATGTCCATAAATTAAGGATAGGTAGGCCTGTCAGATGTGTTCCACTGACCGCATCTCGCTGTCGCCTGCGATTAACCTGGAGTAGAGAGCATGCATTGTGGACACCGCAACAGTGGTCTGGTGTGATGTTTTCGACGAGTCCAGGTTTAGTTTGCAGTCTGATTCTCGCCGGACTTTCATATGGAGAGCGCCAGGTACCCGTTACCGCCAAGAGAACACCATTGAACGACACCGTTACGGTGGTGCAGGATGGCTCGTTTGGGGAGGAATATTCTTGGTTCCAGAACTGACCTGCATGTTCAGAGTGTAACGATAACAGGCCACATCTATCGGATATCATTCTGGAACAACATGTACGTTTGTTTCGGGGCGCCATGGGTACTGAATTTCTGTTTATGGATGACAACGCCCGTCCTCACCGTGCAAGCATTGTAGACGAATGCCTTCAATTGGAGGATATCACCCGTATGGATTGGCCAGCATACTCACCGGACTTGAATCAATAGAGCATGTGTGGGATATGCTTGGCCGACGAATTGCAGCCCGTCAACCTCCCACCTGTCAACCGGAACTTCGGAGGGCATTGCTTGATGGGTGGCGTAATATTCCCCAAGATCAGATTGACAATTTGATACTCAGCATGCCTAGGCGTTGTAAGGCCTGTATTGCATCGTCCGGGAGACATACTCCATATTAACCATCATACTAACCATGTTATACTGTTTTTTGTAAATAGGTTCTTTTGAAATTTGCTCCAGGGCGTAAAAAATCACAATTTTATTCATTATGTCAAACATATAGCATCTTTTTTGCACTTTACCTTTGTTTAACAAATAGACTTTACAAATAAGTCAAATTTATTTTTGCTTTTGTCTCTTTCTTTGCCTGAACTTCATTATCCTTAATTTATGGACATGAGTGTATATGCCACGAACAGCCTTCTAAGGGAAGACTCTTAACGGTAATTGCCCCACAATTACATATCGTACAGGGAAAAAAAAACCTCCCACCAGACAGCCGATGGCAGACACTAAAACACATTGGATCTCCTAGTCTCTGACGCATCCTGGCTGTGGCATGGATTTTTTGTTGGTGGTTCGGCATCCACGTTATACTGTAGGTCCCCCACCAAACCGGTCTATTTAGCCTAAAAGTGTGTACAAGATGACCGTAGAGCGACCCACCAAACCGAGTCTCAGAAAACAGCGATTGCAAGCGATGCCACCAAACTAGGGTAAAAATCCGACTGCAGCTTGCTTTATAAATAACTGTTTAAAGTGGATTCGAACCATTACAAAAACGTCACGACTTTTGCCAGTTCTTACCCGGAAATCGATGGTACCGAGCACCAGACCACTAGACACTCGGCCGCTTAAATATCTGACGTTAATAAAACACACACAGTTGTTCGATTTCGATTGCTGAAAATTTTATCTAACTTTAATATTACTTTTATCTAATTAAATATAAAATTTCTATTTGATTTACAGTAATAAAGTATTTGTGTTTGTAGTTCTTGTTCTACACTTGGTAGAAGCTTCTGTTGAGTCAAGTCCATTAAACTATGTCGTCTCATGGAAGGAGGAAAAGGGGAGGGACCTTCTATTATGATGGAGCACCCGTAGGTAGAAATTTAACTTGGCTCATGACGCTGACTTCTTGCACAGGGTAAGATGGGCAGAAACCAACTCCTAAAGCCAAATTAGACTGAACCAAATATTCCATCTTTTTTGAAAATATATTTGTCACTTTAAAAAGCTTTGGATAATTTAAAATACTTTATTGTTTTCAAAACCAAAATCCTATGCAATAGTTATTTTAATATAATTACAAAAAATTTTATTACTTTACTTACCAGAGTATCAAACTATATGCAAAAAATTTAATTCAAATATAAGTTTTAAAGTTTATCCGTTAAAATTACTACGAAAATATATATTTCACTTGAAATCTTATTTATTTATTTTTTTTTATCATTCAAATGGAAATCTTTCTTAAGGAAAAGAGCCAATTAGATTTTCGAGCATATCTCTCTAGCTAAACAAATTCTTCTGTATAAACCAAAGAGAGAAAACTAAAAAGAAAACAAACAATCCAAACAAATACAGTTACAGATTACAAAAAAAAAAAAAAAAACTAGTAGTCTTCACATGAATCTGCTGACATTTGGTATTTATTTTTTTTTTTTTTTTATTTTTCAAGCCACGAGCTGCAAGCATATCAATCCTGATTTCCTGAGGCGCATAATGGCGGAAAGATCGGAATAGAATACCTTTCCTGTTTTCCAATGGAATCATGATATTCAGGAAGCTTCAATTTCATGCTACTTTTCTTCTTTATAAATACTAGTAGCTGGAATTGCCAACGTCGCCGTGAAGATCCGTTGAAAGACAAGTATATCAAAAATCAGTCTATATATTCGTTGCGAGGATTAAGTTCCTCAACATATTTATTTAAGAATATTCTTTTATTACCTAGCAAAACGAGGAATTATAAAGCCCCATATGGAGAATATGAATAAAAAATAAGCGATTGAAGTCTTGGTTTATACTATCAGTTATGATTACCAATAATATAAAGTTAATAAACTTAATTTTTTACATTCTAATGCAGCTGGCAAACACTTAGACAGTGTCTTTGATGTCATAAGCTAAGGGAGCCACCTGATGATGCTCAGCATCATCTTTCTATCCAGGAGGTGCGTGTGGCTTGAACACAAAGCTGGACATGATCAGCTTGTACCCCAGCTTCGCCCGATCAAGGTGATCTGAATTTACGTTTTAAAGAGTTCCAAACACGACACATCAAAAACTTACTTGGACGAGCAAACCTGTGGGTTCAGGAGGCAAGGCGGTCATCACTCCGATCATTCAGGCTCCGTAAGAAAACAAATAATTCAGTATGGATATTCTCTGTAGACATGAATGTTATATTTCCAAAGTACTTACATTATATCTGACGTCAATAAAACACACATTTCTTTAGCTGCAAGGAATTCGATTTTTGAAGCATCAAAATAATTAATATTGGATCTTATTAATATATAAATATGTTGGATTTATATATTGAAAAAATTATTTATTTTCAGTGTGTTTCTATCCAGCAGGCGACAGCAACTTCAAATTAGGTGGAGCCCCTGTGGTCTCTCATGGAGGAGGGAAGGGAGGGACAGCTTCTATTGAATGCTTTGTAGGTGGAAATCTGACTTGGCACCAAGTGAAGCTGACTTTTATAGGGTAGGTGTCAGCTCAGAAGCTTTACTCTACGCCCTTTACGGAGTCACAGCCAAGATCAGGACCACCGGTTTAAAGTGGATTCTAACCCTTACAAACATCCATGGCACCACCAGGCCTCGAACCTCAAGCATAAAATGCCAGAGCGGGCAATAAGTGGCCATCGGGCAGCATGCAAGCGGGAGGATCCACTACGAATTCATTTTGTCCTTAGTCAGTTTGCTGATTATTGAATTAGAAAAAAAATATTTGGGCATTTTTAAAGATATCATTGTCCCCAGCGTTGAAAGCTCTTTTCCACTAATGTTTTTGGATAATTTAAAAAAGGATGGTTTTAAAACTACAATTCACAATAAATAGTTAAAAAAATTTTATCAATTATTATTCAATATATATTCAGAAATTTCCAATTTCAAAAATATGGATATTAAAATAGAAGTTTGGCATATTGAGTATTTTTAAAAAAATGTTTTCATGACATCTGATTTTTTTTTTATCATTTCAATGAAATCTTTCTCAGAAAAAATAATAATTGATTTTCGAAATATCACCATAAGCAAAGAATTCTCTTGTGTAAACCAGAAGAAAACAAAGGACAAACAATCCAAACAATACAGTTACAGTTGAAAAAGCAACTTGTAATGCTTCCCTTTCACTGACGCATTGGTCTTTAATTTTTTATTTTCTAGTACGCTCTACAAATATCAATCTATTGAATTTCCCTGAAAGCATAATGGCGAAAAGATTCAGGAGAAAATACCTTTTCCTGTTTTTCAACAAGATCAGGATACTCAGGAGAAAGCTTCTTACATTCATGCTACTTTTTCTGTTACACGCGGTACTGAAGAGACACTGATTAAGCAACGTCACCGTGAAAGACAAATAACATATCCAAAATATTAATACTTCTATTTCACTTACGAGGATTAACTCCTCAACTTTTTATATTATTCCGAATAAGCTTTTATTATATTAAAAACAAATGAAGAGATGAAAATTGAATCTGAATAGAGAAATAGCGCAGCATTTATAAGTCATAGTTAAGCATACTATCATGATGATTACCATTAAATATAAATAATCAAAGTAGAAAAACAAATCAGTATGTATATTCTCACCGGTATTTGCATACAGACTATTATTATTGTTGTTGTTGTTGTTCTGGCTATAGCGAGTCACTACAAAGACAATTATTTTATACCACAAGCAAGGCCACCGACGTTATACATAGCACTACCAGGATGTGTGTGTGGCTTGGAACATAAGCTACGGACGTGGAGTAATACGAGTACACTCGCAACTCTTTGCACGATTCTGTTAGACGGGGACCCTACGGTTTAAATTGGATTACGAACCACTACAAACATCAATGGCAGCGCCGGAATTTCAAAACCCGAAACGCAGTCGAAACGCGAAGCGCTAAGCACTCGGCCAGGAGTCTCCTTAGATATCTGACGTCAGTAAAACACCGCGATTGTTCTGTACAAAAATTTTATTTTTCGAAACTTTTATCTAACATGGTAATATTGGGATCCCAACTAATATAAATATATTGGGTTTATGATATTGGAAGTAGTTTTGCTGTTGTTTTTCTTTTCTCTGCCAGTAGACCAGCAACATCAGACCCAAAAATCAAAACCTTGATGCAAGTTCATACTTGGTAGGAGGAGCAGAAACTGTTGGCGATGGAGCCGTGGGTGAGAAGTCAAGCGGCTCTGTTCCGCTGACATTTGATGTTCGGCTGACAGCTCTTCTTTTCCGATCATATTAGACGAGCTTCATGGTTTAAAGTGGATCACTAAACTTGCCTTCACACAACATCCATGTTTCAAGCTTTGAGAAAATGCCGAGCACACTGTTTCCAATTGACCAGCAGAAGCTGCATGCAAGGAGCCAGGGAGACCTACTAGTTAAACATCGTCTATTAGTCAGTTTGAGGATTAATTGAATTAAAATAAAATATTTAGAATTTTAGATGATATATTTGTTCCAGTTTTATAAAGGTCTTTACCTAATGCATTTGGATAATTTGAAATAGGATAGTGTTTAAAACAAAATCTAAGCAATAGTAATTTTTTATTAAACATTACAAAAATTGTATTACTTTACTTACCGAGTATCAAAATATCTTCAAGAAATTTTATTTCAAAAATACGTATGAAGTTTAACCATTAAAATTATTGAAAAAATATTGCGTGACATCTCAATATAATTTCAATGAAATCTTTTCTCAGAGAACAATTAGATTTTCGAAATCTCACCATAAACAAACAATTCTCTTGTGTAAACCGCTCCTTAACTTTATAGTATTCCGAATATTTTTGTTATTACTATTAGACAAATGAAGGTTAAGATGAAATGTGAATAAAGAAATAAACGTTGAACAGAAATAAACGTTAATAGTTACATACTATTATGAAGATTACCAATAAATATACATAAAACATAAGTAAGAAAATATTTCAGTAGGTATATTCTTCGGTATGCATGTTATTCAACAAATTTTTATTATATCTGGACGTCAATAAAATAGCTCACGGGTTGTTCTGTAGAAAAATTTTGAGTTTCGACCAGTACTAACATAATTAATATTAGATTTTATTAATACATACAGGGCGATTATAATTAAAGTCCAACTTTCAAAATGCTGTAACAAAAAGAACTACTCTGTCACAATGAGTTCAAATTTCAACTTAGATACTTGAAGAAAGAACGAAATAGTACGGCATTAAAACAAGTTCCAAAGTGTTTTACTAGATGGGTTGTAAAGGGCATAAAGAAAGTGAATTCGGTTGCCAGTGATATTTTGAATCGAAATTTCAACGTATTTGGCACGAGTTCATCAACTAACCAAACCACCTACTAGCCAATCACTGCGCTTGGTGGTATGTTTTTTGACGGAAAAAATGGCTTCCAAGTCATTCAACAGTTGTGACACTGTTAGTGGAAAGCCCATCCACCACGGCAAGGTCATACCCAATTGGATGGGTAAAAATCGGTGGAACCTGGAACTTTTTTGATGCCATACCGTTTCCTCTCTTTTTCAAGTATCTTCAGTTAAAATTTGAACTCGACTGGCCTTCTGATGTTTCTTTTCACAGCATTTGAAGGTAAGCATCTCATATGTTGTTGGATTCTCAAGCTATAAAGTGAAGCTAGATTAGTTGTGTTTCTCATCCTTTAGCCTGGGGCAGCAGCATCTAGACCAATTCAAGAACTCAAATTAATATCAATGTTGGAAGGGTAAAAGAACAGCTACCTTCATTATGATGGAGAACCATACCAAAGTGTTGGCTCCATGACCATGGAAGCTTACCTGCCGGGTAGTTGTCAGCCAGCTATCTTGATTGCTTCCGATGGTTCCGGAATCTCTTTAACTCTGGGTCCTGAAGTACATAGGTAAACCAATTGAGCGTTAAGTTTGAGCAGCTACCCAAGTAAAAGCCAACAATCTGTCCTCGCGAAATCACCAATAGACAGACATGTGCCCTTCAGCCCAACAGACCCTCAGCTCTGACATTGCGGGGTAGTTTTGTCAGCCAGCATTGTCGCCAGGTTCATTTCGACCCGGTTCAGGAATCCTCTTCAGCTGTGGTCCTGGTATGAGTCAACATTGAGCGTTAGGGTTGATAACTCTGTGAAATAACAGTCTGTCAAATCACCGCCCGTCTAACGGGCGGCCATGCGGCTACCACGGAGCCTGTGGTGATGTTTTACGAATTGATTACCGTCAATATGAGATCGATTGTTCAAGTGATTCCTGAAAGTCCTCTTTAAACTGATTCTACAAGTACTGGAAAATTAACAGTTGAGCGTTATGGTTTGACAACTCTACCAATAAAAAATAACAATCCTATCTCAGAAAATCTTTGCCAACAGATAGATGACCTTGGCTGCACCACAGAGCCACTAATGAATGATTCTTGGAGATTCAGGTTTGTCAATAATTTATGTGATTATTTCAGTAGTTCAGGTCTCTTTAAAGCTATGGATCCTGGTATCAAGTCTTTCAGATGAGAGTTGAGTTGACAGCTTCTCACCCCATCAAAAAACAACAATCTCCTCAAGAATCTGCCAGCCAGGAGCAGGCGGCTGGCCCACACGGAGCCACTAATAGGCGATGATTTCTGGGTGAGTTTTGTCAGCCCATTAATCTTGAAGTTCGTTCCAGTAATTCAAATTATCTCTTTCTATTATTCACGGTTCCCCTGGTATAAAATTAACACGATTGGCGTTGGTTGACAACTCTACCATGGCGTCAACAATCTGTCTCGAAATCTGTAATAAAGCCGGGCGGCCTTGGCCTACCACGAACCATAATGACGATGATTTACGAGTGGGTTTGTCTGGCATTCATCTTGGTTGTTTCTAAATGAGTTCAGGATCCTCTTCCAACTAGCAGGTCCTCGAAGTATAAGTGTGTGATTAGGGCGTTGGTTGGCAACTCTACACATAAAATAACACAATCTATCTCAAAATCTTACCAATGAATAGACTATTTTGGCCTGCCGAACACACCTAGTGATGATGATTGGAGATGGGTTGTCTCAATGGCTATCTTAGTTGTTTCAGTGATTCGGAGTCTGTCTTGCTTCTTAGTCCTGAAGGTATCATTAACGCAGATGTGACATAAGGTTGACAACTCTCACCCGTAAAATAACAATCCTCATCTCAAGAAATCTTGCCAGAACGGTGTGACGCCCGGCCACCACGGGCCACTCAGCTGACGTGATTACCGCAGGTGGTTGGCTGCTCGCCGTCTGCTCAACCAGTGGATTCGGAGTCTCGCCCCAAGCCATGGGTCCGCAATTATAATCCACTTTAGACAAAGGCGCTAGGTTGACAACTCTACCCGTAAAAAACAATCTATCACTCGAAAATCTCCAATAACCAGACGGCCCTTAACCACAGAACACAATGATAGATGATGAAAGGTTAGCCCCTAATTCAACAGTCATATTAAGACCAGAAACTATGCCTTAAAGGTGGGTTCAGAAACCACTTTAATCATGTCCATAACCTGCTTTAGCACGAGACTTGAACCCGGTACCAGGGTATT
This sequence comes from Caerostris extrusa, assembly GCA_021605095.1. NCBI lineage: Eukaryota > Metazoa > Arthropoda > Arachnida > Araneae > Araneidae > Caerostris > Caerostris extrusa. The sequence goes on along the minus strand of BPLR01001350.1, from coordinate 85,990 downwards.
TAAGATCATTGAATAAAAGAGACTTTTTCTCTTTTATCTCTTGCAAGAGTTTCGTTGTTGTTTTTATCCCACACAGTGAACTAGAACGTCCAGATCCGAGTCCAAGACCGCATGTGGTCTCACATGGAAGGAAGAAAGAGAGAGACAGCTTTCTATTGTGGAACATTCAGTAAGGTACGTGTCTGACTTGGCTCCTAGTGCGCTGACTTTTTACTGGGTGGGCCATCAGCGCTGTCAGCGTCATCATATTAGAATCAGGAAAAACCTGCAGGTCAAAGTGGATTAGTAACTCACCATCACAAAAGCATCCTATGGCCCTGCCAGGTTTCATGAACATCAAGCACAGAAATGCACACACCTCTCAGCTCAAATTCGCCATCCAGCCACTTTGCCGAAGCCAGGAGATGTCTACCTAAAAATCAGCGTTTTAGTCCTTAGTCACTTTTACAGACGTGAATTGCAAATGGAATAAAATGTTCAACTATTTAAGAGAAGCGTCAAAATTTGTTTCACTACCAGAAAGCTCACTACACCTGCTGCTTTGATGGATTAAAATCGTGAAAACGTTAGTATTTAAAGGCTAAAATCCTCGTGCAATATTTTATTTTTATTTAGCATTTGCGGAAAAATATTTTTATATTACTATATACTTGCAAAGTATCAAAATATCTGCAAGAAGCTCAATTTCAAATAAGTACAGTCACAAATAAAGTTTCACCATTTAAATAGTGTTTAAAACCATATAATAAGATGATATAATTTTAATAAAATTAGAAAATAAATTTAATAGTGACATACTGAAATATGATATAATATATCTGTTTCAATGAAATCTTTACTCAGGAAAAAGACTAATGAAATTTTCGAAAAGTCTCACTGTAAGAGCAAACATTGTTCTCTTGTAGCAACAAGCAAAAAGAAAAAAAGAAAGGAAGGCCAAACAATCCAAAACAAATACAGTTACTGAGTTACAGAGAAACTTGAGTAACTCACTCGTGATCTGCTGGCATTAAGGTCTTTCATACTTCCAACGCCACGCGCTGCAAATATCAGTCCATAGATTTCCCTGAAAGAGCGCATAATGGCAGAGAAGATCCGGGAGAGAAAAATGCCACTTTTCCTGTTTTCTCCTGTTTCCAGAATCGGGATACTCCAGGGAGTAAAGCTTCAATTTCATGTACTTTACTTTTTCTATTACATACATAGTAACACGGCTACTGATGTAACGTCGCCATGAAGCAGTCCCGCTGAAACAAAAGTATATCAAAAATCTTTATATATATTCGTTTGCAAGGATTATGCTACTCAACTTTATATTATTTACCGAATGTTTTATTATTATTAAATAAATGTATGATACAGATGCGAAATCTGAATAAACAGATTTGAAGTCCATGGTTAAAGCATACTATCGACTATGAGTGCGGCAAGCTAAAGGTAAATAAAAACATACGTAAAGCAAAATAATTCGAGTAGATATATTCTCTTGCCATACGACATTATTTCACAATAGATATTTTATTATATCTGATATCAATAAAACACACAGTTGTTTCTGGTACGAAAAATTGGTTTCACTGCGACGCATCTAACATAATCATTATTGGATCTTATTAATATACACAGGGTGATTATAGTCTAAAGTGTTTACTTTGAATGTTGTAGAACCCTTCACCGTCACACGATAGTTTCAAATTTCGGCTGAAGATACTTGGAAGAAGAAAATACTTTGATACATAAAAAATAAATTTACGGCTGCAGTGATATATTCGAATTGAAATTACAACGTATTTTGGAACATCAAAGCGGCAATGCAATGTACGCTTGAATGGTTTGTTTTTACGACCGGACAAGGAATAACTTTCAAGTCACATTCAACAGTTGTAGCACTGTTGTGAAGGAAGCATCCACCATGGCAGAGATTATAACAAATTGGAAAATCCGGTGGAAATTTCTTTGGATTTTATTTCACATACCGTTTCCCTTTCTCTTCAAGTACCTGCAGTTCAAATTTGATAGTCATTGTGACGCGTGGTTCTGTTTTTTACAGCGTTTTGAGAAGGCGGGCTTGTTATCAATCACCTGTGCATATATTAGATTTATATTATTAAAAAGAGGACATTTGTTGTTGTCTCTGCCACTCCTGCTGGTGAGACAGCAACGGCCTAGATCAAGTCAAGAATCCATGTGCTCTCATCGACGGAGGGGAAAAGGGAGCAGCTTCTGTTGGGATGGAGCCCTCGCTGGGTGAGAGTCTGACTTGTCACTCGTGACGCTGACTTTCGGCTATAGGGTTGCTCCCGCTCCTATGTCGTGACGCAATGAGACCAGTTGGTTACCAAATACGGTTTGAAGTAGATTTCCTACAGCATTACAATATCACGTGACATCGATACCTTAAGCACGCGAAATGCCAGAGCGCCAGCCAATTAGCCATCAGGCGTCAAGCTGGGAGATCTACTAAAATTCGTATGTCCTCGCATTCAGTTTGCTTGATTAACTGGATCAGAACAAAACATTCAGTATTTTAAAGGAAGGTATTTTTTGCATCACTTTTAAAACACTTTTTATCCTAAAAACTTTTAAATAATTTGAAAATAGGATAGTGTTTAAAACTAAAATCCTAATGCAATAGTTAAAAATGCATGTGATTATTATTCAAAATATCATTACAAAATTTAATTTCAAAAATGTGGATATTCAGAAAGGCAGAGCTTTAACAATTTAAAGTATTTTACATATGTCAAGTGCACAGCAATTTTTATCATTTCAATGAAAGTCTTTTCTCAGAAAAAAAGATAAAAGTCAAGATTTTCGAAATATCCCCATAAACAAACAGGAATTCTCTTAACAGAGTAAACCAAGAAAAGCAAAAGAGAGCAAACAAATCCAAACAAATACAGTTACAGTTACACAACAACTATTAGTAACTCTTCACTATGATCTGCTGACATTTGGTCTTTCATTTTTATTTTCAGCCACGCTATTTCAAATATCAATCCTGATTTCCCTGAGAGGCATAATGGCAGAAAAGAGATCCGGGAAAGAACTACTCTTTTCCTGTTTTTCCAACAGAATCGGGATACAGAAACTTCAATTTCGTGCTACTTTTTCAAATTACATAAATACCAGTAGCTACGCTGCTGCGGCGTTGAAACGAGTCGTCCGGTCAAGATCCGTTGAAAGACAAGTATATCAAATATCAGTATATATATTCGTTGCAGGGATTACGATGCTACAAAATTTATATTTATTTTTGAATAGTTTTTATTGATATTAAACAATTGAAAGATAAAGATAAAATTACAGAAATAAACGTTGGAGTTTTAGTTAAGCATACCATCACTTATGATTATTAATAAATATAAATAAATAAAAAGTAAAAAAAAGAGTTCAGTAAGGTTTATTCTCTTGACATTATATTGTTAAAAGATTTTAACTACATATCTGACGTCAATAAAACACATAGTTGTTCATTAAAATTTACCTTTTGAACACGCATCTAACATAATTAATATTGCATATGCTTATTATTGCTCTGCAGGGCGATTATAGTAAAGTCCACTTTCAAATTGTTGTAAATAAAGAACCACTCGACAGTGAACTGAAGATATGAAGAAGGAAGAAAGAATTTATGACGAACAGAAAAATCAAAAAAAAAGTTCCAAATTGTACTAATAGATGCTTTTTCATAATAGCAGCAAAGAAAGTGAAATCGGCTGCCAGGTGATATTTGTAATCCAATTTCCAGCGTCTTTGGCATGAGTTGCATGGCTGACAAGCGGCATTGACACCTGTAAATGTTTAGTGAACTTGGTAGTTTGATTTTGACAGAAAAATGTCTTCTAGTCATTCAGCGGATTAGTGATATCGTTTTCCAGACGAAGCCATCCACCACAGTAACGGCATATCTGCCAAATTGAATGGGGAAAATCGGTGGAAATTTTTGGGACTTTCCTTTGATGCCATACCGTTTTCCTTTGTTTAAATATTCTTGAGTTTAAATTTGAACTCATTATGACAGTGGTTCTTTTTTACACCATTTTGAATGTGGGGAATTATAATCTTCCCGCATATATTGGATTTGTATTAATAGAAAGAATAATTTGTGGTTTTTCTCTATCCCACTTTGGTAGACAGCAACATCTATGACAAATCCAATAGCCTATGTGGTCTCACTGAAAGGAGGGGAAAGGGAGGGAAAGCTTCTGTTGTGATGTAGCATCAGTAGGTGAAGTCTGACTTGGCCCCGTTTTCTGACTTTTTACGCGGTTGTGTTGTTAGCTCTACTCCAACCTCATATTATACCTGAACCTACGATTTAAAGTGGATCTGGACCATTACAAACACCCATTAAATCACTTGATGTTTCTGTCCTAATAAGTGGAAAGAAACAACAACATATTCTTTTAAATAATTTTATCCTAACATACATAAATTTTTAACTAATTAAAATAATATTTCAAAATTGATTTATGTCTTCTATCTATATTTATCTGTTATTGTATTGATGAATAGACTGTTGTTAAAAAATAGTTGAATGTTGAAATAGATGATTAATATTTTCAACATTCGACAACAACATCTCATTAAAATTCAAAGTGAAGTTAACTTATAGAGAAAGAATAATAAACGCATTAGCCTCGAACTAAGGCGGGAAGCAGACAAACATCAAATTAATTGCGAAATGGAGCACACAAGTATAGGGTTTCATGTAAACAGTTTTACCGTAGTATATCTTCAAAACAAATTGTTTATATCGATTTTACATCTTTACTAAAATTCATTTAAAATAGCAGAATTTAAAACAAAATCTGGGTTTTATTACTTAAGGGTTGTTAGGATAAAATATATTTTATTTTAATTGAAATTGAATAAATATTAATAATTAATGATTTTAATGTCGCATTTTTTATTTTAAACGTCGTTAAAAATAATGAGACAAAGTGTGCAATATTTTCTAAATTTCTTTCAGCTTTCATTTACTAACTGATTTTAACTTATAAATGACCTACGAATGTAATTCGAAAATTCCTTTGGTTTACCTATGTTAATATTATACAAAAATATGATTTTTTTTTTTAATGTTGTAATTGAAATATGTTAATTCTTTGTTCTTCTTATAAGATCATTTGTCTCGGATATGAACATTTTTGCCACAAATCAACAATATTAAGATATTCACCCAAAACGGTGACCAGTGGCAACGCACACAGCTAGCGAGCAAAGAAAGGCCAAAGGAGCTTGCTTGGCGACATTGTTTTTGGTCACTGCTATTAGAGACGAGGATATTTGACGGCGGTTGGGACAATATGTGTAAAAGCTTTGTAACGTCTGGCCTTTACTAGATCTATAATTGATTCAAGAAAAAGGCCACTATCAGGTTCATGGGAACACTATATATATATATATATATATATATATATATACATACAAAGAAATTAAAATCAAAAATATAAATTAGTTTCACAGTTAGAGTACACTGAAAGGTAGAGATTTTCAGAGTTTTCTGAATTTTACGAATTTAATACGGTCTGCGGCAGACCGCTTCCATTATCCCACGGCGTGATACACACGACACCACAAAGGGCTCACTTTGTAAATAGGCGAAATTCTGGCCTATTCAGTCACTTCAGAGAACAAAGAAAAACCACGCTTCTTGTTGACCGGTCTCAGAACTTTCTTTTTTTCCTTCTCCAAAACCTCTCTTTACAAAATCTACTAAGAGGGAGGGGCTTAGTTCCCTCACTTCTGATTAGAGTGGACACTTTCTCAGTCCATGGTCTATCACCAATCACAATGCAGCAACTCATCACGTAGGCCATGACCGTCTGCAATTGTTTCGACCTGTGAAAGTCGAACATGACAATTGCTAATTTCGTGGTGTATCATTATCCATGACACTAATTATTTGTTGTCTCTGATTTGAGTGACAGGCTATTCTCATTAGTACAAAACACTAATTGCATGTAATATAAATATCCACGACATTGCTTATCTACTGTCTTTTGTTAAGTGATAAGTTATTAGCACTTGTTAAAAATATGCATTCCTTTCCCCTGGGAACAGAAATGCTATATACCTCTTCGGTCGGAAAATGCTATAACTTTTTTGTATCTGAAGTCAGCCAGCTTGGTAGGAATTTTTTTAGGTTATCTCCCACATGACACACAAATGCGAGGTTGTTATTCCTAAAAGCCATTCTAGAAGATACTGTATTCGCCTCATCACCCATCCGTAGCTGTTCGTCTAAATGTGGTACCACATTTAAAAACCTCAAATCGATGGGCCATATTTAGCACTTATGTAGTCTACATAAATGCTAAATGTGGCCCATCGATATTCAACGAATAAGAACTAAGATGTGAAATAAAACATACATAAAAATAGAAATAATTTAATACCTATTATTATAAATGTCCTATATGCTATTATTCTAATGCAGCTGGCAATACAGAGACAGAATCTTTTATGCCATAAGCAAGGGCTGCACGTTGTTACTCATTTAGCACTACCTAGGGAACATCTATAGCTTGAAGATATGCCACGAACGCGAATAATACTACCCCCATAACGCTCTATGATCATATTAGACCGGGACTTACGGTTTAAAGAGAATTCCGAATCACTAAAAATCTATGGGGCAGCCAGGGGCTCGAACCCGAAACCTGTGGTTCCGAGCGCCTGATCGCTATATATACCAGGCTCCTATAGTTATATATAGATCTCTAAAATATTGTCTCTGTTATTATGTGAAGAAAAACAGCCACACAACTACTCCTATTGCATATAAACTTAATATCCCTTATTATATGTAATCTCACTTATAATATGTAATGTACACTCAAGAGCCAAAACATTTTGACCACCTGCCAATAACGAGTTGGCCCACCTTGGCGCGCAACACAGCTTCAACCCGCCTTGGCATGGATGCCACAAGTCCTTGGTAGATGGCCGGAGACAGATTGTACCAGATGTTTAAGCAACGGTCACGCAAATCCGAGATATTTCGAATTGGTGGTCTTTGAACTCTGAGCTGCCGTCCCAGGACATCCCAAATGTGTTCTATCTGATTGGGTTAGGCGTCCAGGACATTAACTGAATTCAGCATCATGTTCCTGGAACCACTCCAACACAATTTTAGCCTTGTGACAAGGGGCGTTGTCCTGTTGGAACATTCCATTTCCAGCTGGAAAACAGAGGCCATGTAAGGGTGAAACTGGTCCGCAATAATGTTCAGATACACTGTAGCATTCATGGTCTGCTCTACCACAACCACGGGACCCAGAGACGCCCAAGAGACGTCCCCCCCATAATATCGCCACCACCGGCCTGTGTATGACCTACTGTACATTGAGGGAGTAACTGTCGCCTGGAAGACGGCGTATCCTGACACGGCCATCGGCGTGATGAGTGATAAACGGTGATTCATCTGAATAGGCAACTCTCTCCCACTGATCCATGGGCCAGTCACGATGTTCCCCAGGCCTATCCCAGGCGCAGTTGGCGATGACGCTTGATCAGCAAAGGCACACGAGTGGGACGTTTGCTGCGTATCCCCATATCCAACAGTGTCCGCTGAACAGTGTGCTCCGATACTATTCTACTTGGCCCTGCATTGTATTGGGCTGTCAGCTGAGCCACTGTCTGGCTCTGGGTTTGCTTCACCATGCGGGACAGTCTCCGACGACCTTTTTCTTTGATAGCGTGTGGACGTCCAACACCATGCGTCGTCTACTGCTGGTTTCAACGTCATTCATCCACTTTGCATAAGTACTAACAACTGTAGATATCGCGAACAACCCACGAGTCGTGCAGTTTCGAAATACTTGTTCCGAGCCTTCGAGCCATTACAATCTGCCCTCTATCAAAGTCGCTTAGATCCGCAGCCTTTCCCATCACACACAGAAGTAAATAATGATTCTTCAGACTCTCCAGCAGCAGTTAAATACCACCTCCACCTGATCACGTGCCTTCTACGTAATTTCAGGCGAATTCATTGCAAAATGTTGAGGTGGTCATAATGTTTTGGCTTTTAAGTGTATATTAAATGTTATAATGTTTTTTTTGAATATCCATTACAATACTTAATGTGATATTCAATAAGTAGAAAACTGATGTTTCAACAATAAACTCAAGTTCTATTTCGCAGATCGTCACTATTCCTGGTATACCAACTAAACTTTTTTCTAACTAATATTAAATGAAACTACTTTCATTTATTATATGTAAATTAAATTTTGAATATTTTCCATACTGGTATACCAAAAAATTTGAAAGAAAAAAACCCGTCAAGTTTGGAAGAAGCAAAACCCTCATAACAGTCTACTGCTACTTAAATAAATAATCTGTTTTCATCTAGCGCCCGGGTTTATTCTATTAAAAAAATAAGAACCTTCTTCAGAATAAAGTGCTCTTTATAAGCCTTTAAGCCCAAGAGAACAAAACAATGGAGTTAAAAAAACAGTAAATTACTAAATAAAAGTGCAAAGCAGTTATTTATCAGTTTCTTTAGTGTCGGTTAAAGCGTTAAATTGAAAGAAAACAAGCTAACCCAGCTAATAAATTGAGAATACATGAGCGAAAATTAAATTTACCCTAAACAATAATAAATAAACCTTATTGTATAGAGAAGGGGTAAGAAAAAGAAAGAAAAAAAACAGTGTAGAGTTTTTTTTTAAAATATTTTTGGAATACTTTCTTGCTAATGAATTTTGAGTTAAAAAATGCTGAAATTTTCTCGGCAAATTTCAACTTATCATGTTTGAACATTCAAGAACGGATGAATAAACTCAGAAATATGCTAATGCTTAATAATAGAAGAGATATATGAAGCAATTGATTGAATGCTATAAGAATGGCCACATTCAGTAGCCATATGGATATAGCAACGTTGAATAGATCAAAAACTTCATGGGTTAACTCTAGTACGACACGCAAATGCGAAGCAGTTACCCCTAAAAGCCACCCTGAAATACGCTGGCCTCCTCTCATCATCCATCGGTTGCCTGTTCATCAGATGCATATATATAAGTAAGTAAATGAGGCCGAAAGTGTGCAGCTAAAACGAACTATGGTTTGTTTGGTTTATCGCTTTATGGTAATTTTTTGCACACTTTAGACAGGAACTAGTTAGATAGGAACATACAGTTTAGCGTGGAATCCGAACCCCTCACAAACATCCATGTCACCGAGAGGATTCAAACCTGAAGTCTATGGTGCTATAGGCCAGAGCGATAGCTAAATGGCCGGCCTGCCATTATTATTAGCGGATTGACTAATTATATAGTTAGAAAAATGAATCCGTGTTATCATGCTTTTTTTTAATATTCATTTAGTGATTATCTCTTATAATATGCAATGCATAATACACGTTATAATGTATTTTTGAATATGCCTTATAATATTAAAAGGGATATTTATTAAGTGAGTATCACTTATAGTATGTAGTGCATAACAAGTGTTATAATGGATTTTTGAATAACCCTTAAGATATTAAAAGTGATATTTATTAAGAGAATAACCGATGTTTAAACTGCAAACTCAAGTTCTATTTCATAGATCAATCCAGTCGTAGCTGAGACTGATATATCAACCTAAATTTTTTTTATAATTTATAGTAAAAATATTTATATTAAATTACAGAACTTTCACTTATTATATGTAAATTATATTTTGAATATTTTCCATACTTGCATACGAAAATTTAAAGGAAAAAAAGCCTTCAAGTTTCGAAGAAGCAAAAAACCTCATAACAATGTACTGCTACTTAAATAATCTGTTTTCATCTAGCGCTTGGGTTTATTCCATTAAAAAATGAACCTTCTTTAGAATAAAGTGCTGTTTATAAGCCTTTAAGCCCAAGAGAACAATACAATGGAGTTAAACCTTTATACGGCAAACTACTAAATAAAAGTGCAAGCAGTTATTTATCAGTTTTTTAGTGTCGGTTAAAGCGAGTTAAACAGAAAGAAAACAACATAACCGAGCTAATAAATTGAGAATACATGAGCGAAAATTAAATTTACCTTAAACAATAATAAATAAACCTGGTGGTAGAGGAAGGGGAAAGAAACAGAAAAAAAACTACTGATGATTTTTAATATTTTTACAATACCTTTTTTGTTAATGAATTTTGAGTTAAAAAAAAAAAAAAATGTAAACTAATCAATTCGGAAAAATTACAGAAATCAGAAACAAAAACATTTGATAAAGTAGATGAGTTTATTAAAATGAAATCAGTCAAGCAATTAGAACTTTTGATTTGATTGATAGGTTGTCCTCTTTAGAAGAAAATAATAAATGCATGCAATAGAAATATCCACGATACCGCTTTTCATCTGTCATATTTGAGTGATGTGCTGTTATTTTGCACGTTAAATATTACATATTTCTTTCCCCTGACAACATAGATGCTTTATCTCTTCTCATGGGAAATATATTACAGTGTTTTGCATCGATAGTCTGCCAACTCTGGTTGGTCCTAAAATTCATCCTGGAAAACAATGTCCTTTCGTCGTCATCCATCGGTAGGCTGTTTTTTGGGATGCATAAGTAGTAAATGTGGCCCATTGATTTTCAACGAATATGCACTAAAGTGCGAATAAAACTTAAAATAGAAAGAATATAATATATCTAACATGAAAGAATATGATATCATTGGCGCAACGGCCCCATGGTGGGACAAGGCCGTCTGCCTACTAGCAGATTTCGAAACGTGAGATGTCTTCTTTCTACGGGGTAGGGTTGTCAGCCCTACGCCCAACGCTCAACAATCATTTTAGATTTGGACCTACAGTTTAAAGGAGATTCCGAACCACTACGAGCATCCATGGCAGCTCCGGACTCAAACCAGAAACCTGTGGTACCGAGCTAGAGCGTTAGCCACTCTGCCATTCAGGCCCCTACATATGATATATAGGTCACTAAAAGGAGATATATATTATTATGTGCCACACTTGTAATTCTATTGCATATAAACTTGTGTACAAAAACATTATAAGTGATACTCAGTGAATGTCACTTATAATAGGCAATGTATAATGTTTGTTGTTTCTTATCCCACTTGGCTGGCCAAGCCCACGAGCCATACGTACTCATGATTGAAGAGGAAGGAAGCAGCTTCTGTTGGAATGGAGCACCCGTAGGTAGAAGTCTGACTTTGGCTCCGTGACGCTCTTACAGTCATAGGAGACCGGACCCACGGCTTAAAGTGGATTCGAACCACTACAAACATCCATGTCACCGCCGGGAATCGAACCCGAAACCTGTGGCATCGAGCGCCAGAGCGCTAGACACTCGGCCATTCAGGTCCCAAATTTGTGAATGCCAACTGCACGCGGTTTTCCCAGGTGGTCACCCACCCAAGTACTGACCGCGCCCAATGACGCTTGACTTCGGTGATCTAACGAGAACCGGTATATTCAGCATGGTATGGCCGTTGGCTGCAATGTATAATAGATGTCATAATGTATTTTTTGAAATCTCTTACAATATTAAAAGTGATATTCATTAAATAAGTATCACTTATAATACGTAATATAAAATAAGTGTTATAATTCAGTTTTGAATATCTTTTATAATATTAAAAGTGATATTTATTAAGTGGAAAAACTTATGTTTTTAAACTGTAAGCACAACTTCTATTTCACAAACAATATACGATATACCAAATAAAAATTTTCAATCTTATAATAAAAAAACAATTTATATTAAATTAAAAGTACTTTCATTTATTACATGAAAATTAAATTTTGACTATTTTTCCATACTGGTATACGAAAAGTTGAAAGAAAAAATAACACCCTCAATTTTTGAAGAAGCAAACACCCCATAACAGTCTACTGCTACTTAAATAAATAATCTGTTTTCATCTAGAGCTTGGGTTTATTCCATTAAAAAAATGAACCTTTTTAGAATAAAGTGCTGTTTATAAACCTTTAAGCTCAAGAGAACAATACAATGGAGTTAAAACTTTAACGGCAAACTACTAAATAAAAGTGCAAGCAGTTATTTATCAGTTTCTTTAGTGTCGGTTAAAGCGTTAAACAGAAAGAAAACAACATAACCCAGCTAATAAATTGAGAATACATGAGAGAAAATTAAATTTACTTAACAATGATAAATAAACCTGGTGGTAGAGGAAGGGAAAGAAACAGAAAAAAAAAAACTACTGAAGATTTTTAATATTTTTTACAATACATTTTTTGTTAATGAATTTTGAGTTAAAAAAAAAAATGTAAACAAATCAATTCAATTCGGGAAAATTATATATCAGAAAAAAAAATATTTGATAAAGTAGATGAGTTTATTAATATGAAATCAGTCAAGCAATTAGAACTTTTGATTTGATTGATAGGTTGTCCACTTTTTATCGGGGATATTTTTTATTACAGGCATTTATTGTTTTGTTCAACAATAAATGTATGTAATAAAAATATCCACGATACCGCTTATCATCTGTCATATTTGAGTGATGTCCTGTTATTTTTTGCACTTGTTAAATATTACATATTTCTTTCCCTTGACAACATAGATGCTTTATCTCTTCTCATGGGAAATATATTACAGTGTTTTGCATCTATAGTCAGCCAACTTGGTAGGAATTTTACGGGTTATTTCACATACGGCACGCAAATGCGAGGTAGTTACTCTAAAATTCATCCTGGAAAACACTGTCCTCTTCTCGTCATCCAACGGTAGGCTGTTTTTTGGAATGCATAAGTGGTAAATGTGGCCCATTGATTTTCAACGAATATGCACTAAAGTGCGAATAAAACTTAAAATAGAAAGAATATAATATATCTAACATGAAAGAATATGATATCATTGGCGCAACGGCCCCATGGTGGACAAGGCCGTCTGACTACTAGCAGATTTCGAAACATGAGATGTCTTCTTTTTCGGGGTAGGGTTGTCAGCCCTACGCCCAACGCTCTACAATCATTTTAGATTTGGACTTACAGTTTAAAGGGGATTCCGAACCACTACGAGCATCCATGGCAGCTCCGGGACTCAAACCAGAAACCTGTGGTACCGAGCGCTAGAGCGTTAGCCACTCTGTCATTCAGGCCCCTACATATGATATAGATCGCTAAAAGGTGATATATATTATTATGCGCCACACTTGTAATTCTATTGCATATAAACTTGTGTACAAAAACATTATAAGTGATACTCAGTGAATGTCACTTATAATAGTCAAATGTATAATGTTTGTTGTTTCTTATCCCTCTTGGCTGGCCAAGCCCACGAGCCCATACGTACTCATGATTAAAGAGGAAGGAAGCAGCTTCTGTTGGGATGGAGCACCCGTAGGTAGAAGTCTGACTTTGTCTCCGTGACGCTCTTACAGTCATAGGAGACCGGGACCTACGGACACCATGGATTCCGAACCACTACAAACATCCATGGCACCGCCGGGAATCGAACCCGAAACCTGTGGCATCGAGCGCCAGAGCGCTAGACCTCGGCCAGTCAGGTCCCAAATGTGTGAATGCCAACGGCACGCGGTTTTCCCAGGTGGTCACCCACCCAAATACTGACAGCGCCCAATGACGCTTGACTTCGGTGATCTAACGAGAACCGGTATATTCAGCATGGTATGGCCATTGGCTGCAATGTATAATAGATGTCATAATGTATTTTTGAAATTTCTTACAATATTAAAAGTGATATTCATTAAATAAGTATCACTTATAATACGTAATATAAAATAAGTGTTATAATTCAGTTTTGAATATCTTTTATAATATTAAAAGTGATATTTATTAAGTGGAAAAACTTATGTTTAAACTGTAAACACAACTTCTATTTCACAAACAATATACGATATACCAAATAAAAATTTTCACTCTTATAATAAAACAATTTATATTAAATTAAAGTACTTTCATTTATTACATGCAAATTAAATTTTGACTATTTTCCATACTGGTATACGAAAAGTTGAAAGAAAAATAACACCCCTCAATTTTTGAAGAAGCAAACACCTCATAACAGTCTACTGCTACTTAAATAAATAATCTGTTTTCATCTAGCGCTTGGGTTTATTCTATTAAAAAAAAGAACCTTCTTTAGAATAAAGTGCTCTTTATAAGCCTTTAAGCCCAAGAGAACAATACAGTGGAGTTAAAACTTTAAACGGTAAACTACTAAATAAAAGTGCAAGCAGTTATTTATCAGTTTCTTTAGTGTCGGTTAAAGCGAGTTAAACAGAAAGAAAACAACCGAACCCAGCTAATAAATTGTGAATACATGAGCGAAAATTAAATTTACCTTAAACAACAATAAATAAATCTCGTTCTAGAAAAGAAGGGGAAAGAAAAAGAAAGAAAAAAAACAGGGAAGAGTTTTGTTAATAATTTTTACAATACTTCCTTGCTAATGAATTTTGTGTTTAAAAAAAAATATATAAATATAAAATAATCAATTCAGAAAAATTGTACATCGGATATAAAAAGTATATAATAATATTAATAAAATTATTTAATAATATTAATTATTAATAATTAATATTAACAATAATTTATATATGATATAAAAATATTTGATAAAGCAGATGAGTTTATTAAAAGTGAAATCTGTGAAGTAATTTGATTTTTTTCTTATTAATAAGAAAGAAATATAAAATGAAAAATGCTATAAAAATATTGGGTATAATTTGAAAATAAAAAAATGGATAAAAAACTACCAAGCAAATTAAAACTAGAAAATAAATAGCTAATTAAAACTAGAAAATACATGTAGCTAATTAAAACTAGAAAATACATAGATAGTTAAAACTAGAAAATAAATAGCTAATTAGAACTAGAAAATAAACAGCTAATTAAAACTAGAAAATAAATAGCTAATTAAAACTAGTAACATGAAATATTTTTATTTCATGAAATTTAAAATTAGGTAATCACCGAAATTAAAACGAAAAATGATTTATCGACGTTTATGTTTTTTTTTCCTGTTAACGTCAAATCTGTCATCTACCTATTTTAGAGCCTGTTTCTAAATAAATATTTGCCTTAAAATCAAGACTTTTTTTGTAAGAAAAAACTCGAAACATATTTTAATAAGTAAAATAAAATAAATAATTAAAATAAAACTGATAAATTAAATAAATAATAAAAATAAAATAAATTATAAAGTTTAATATTTTTTTCCATATCGTTTGCATATAATTCTGATCGTTTGCATATAAATATTTATTCGTTTGTTCGTAAATCATAAAAACTCGTAGAAAAGCTTCGTAATCTGAATTTGAACATAAAAAGCTCGATATTTAATAATATATTCGATATTAAATAATAAAATAAAATAAATAAAGTAAATTTTTAAAGTTTAATATTTTTTTCCAAATCGTTTGCATGTAATTCTGAATAAAATCAAACAATTTTTAAAAACATATCACTTATTTATTTTTATAAAAATGAAATGCATGGAAGTAGTGAAAAACAAGTTGCAAAACTGATCATGCATACAATTACGAATAAATTCATAATTATTCTCAATCGCTTTTTCAATTTTTATATTTTGGTGGCATTTAAAATATCGCTGGGTTTTTTAATCTCTAATTTCATAATTATCTGCTATTATGTTATAATTCTCTGTTTTGGTTTTAATCTCTGTGAATATTACTATTTTCAGTATTTGTATTCGTTTCAGAGATATTTATTTTGTACGTAAACCATAAAAATTCGAGGTTTAATATTTTATCCAAATCGCTTGCGGGTAATTCTAAATTAAAAAAAAAAAAAAAAATTTTTTTAAAAACGTATTCACTTATTTATTTTTATAAAAAATGAAATGCACGTAAGTAAAGAAAAATCACATCACAAAAATGATCGTGCTTACATTTTCGAATAATTCAAAATTAAATTATCGTCTTTTTCTTTTTTTTTTTTTATATTTTAGGGACATTTAAATTATCGTTTGATTTTAATCTCTGTTATAATTTCATAATTATCTGTTATGTTATATTTTTCTTTTCTGATTTTAATCTCTGTGAATATTATTATTTTCAGTGTTTGTATTCGTCTGTAAGTAAATCATAAAAATTCATAGAAAAGGCGTTATAATCTGAATTCGAATATATAGTTTAATATTTATTCCCATATCGTCTGCATGCAATTCTGAATAATTCTAAACAATTTTTTAAAAACATGTTCACTTGTTAATTTTTATAAAAAATGACGGAAGCAGAGAAAAAAATTTGTCGATAAAAGAGATTTTGCATGGAAATTTTTCGAATAAATTCATAAATAAAATTATAGTTTTTGCTTTATTGCTATATTTTTGTAGTGACATTTAAAAAATATCGTTTGGATTTAATCTCTCCTTTATATCTAAAAATGGCTCGTAGTCGTAAGGAAACAACGAACAGCATTCGAAAATTGAATAGTTTTCATCACAGTAGTGGTAAAGAGTTTGCAATATCACTCACTAACTTAAAAATTATCACATTCTATCATGAAGTATGTTATAAAATGCTTTAAAGAAGGAAATAAGGTCGAAAACACTATATGGAAAACTTATCCGACATAGTTAACGCAACGAAATTAGAGATTTCTGGTTAAAAAATTTGTCAAAATATCTAATAATTTGAATGCCGTAAAAATTTCTGCTGAATTTACTGAAAGGTTTCTGCTCAATTTCACCAGAAAGTGTTCGAAGGGCGCTCAGATCAGCAGAAATACATTCTCGTTCGGTCGGAAGAAAAATTTTTTGTAGTTGCTAAAAAAGCTAGAGTTTTGTAATTTTTTTTGTTATTATTCATTTTCCAATAATAATAATAAATAAATAAATAAAAGATTTTACTATGTTCTCAAAAAATGTTTAATTTAATTTGCTTAAAAAACTATAAAATATTACAAAAATTTCCTCCCATTCTGAAATATTAGTTTTTTTGTTAATGCACTAAGAACACGGTATACGTTGCCCTGAAAAAAATGCATTGTAAGAAAAATTACATATCGCGTCAATATATTCTCCTTTGTTACGAGATATATGCTAAATTTAATTGGATAACTTGGATATCGTGTGGGAACATAGAATATGAAATACGGCAGCATTATTCGTGATAAGTAACATTAAATTGATAGATCGAACCTATTTTCCATACTGAAATGTATTATTACCAATTTTCATAGCGACTTATGGTTGAACGGTGTAGAAGCTGATAATCTGCAACACCATCTGGGTGGCGACTTACAAAAAGAGAGAAGATAGTTAGCGTAGTATCATTATGAGTGGTTCCGTGACAAAACACACGTACAGAAGAATTATATAGATCAGCGCCCCCATCGGGTTCCAAAATGGGAATCTAAACCTCCAGGGACTCACTCAAACACACACAAAAATGTCAACAATATCGGTCCAGCCGTTTACGAGGAGTTCAGTGACAAACACATGTACAGAAGTATTATATAGACTGCAGTGCCACCTACCGGGCCCAATTGTGAATCTAAAACCCCTTCAGGGACTCACTCAAACACATACAAAAATTCTCATTAAAATCGGTCCGCCGTTTAAGAGGAGTTCAGTGATAAACACATGTACAGAAAAGTATTATATAGATTGCAGTACCACCTACCGGTCCCAATTGTGAATCTAAACCCTAAAGGGACTCACTCAAACACATACAAAAAAAAAAATTCATAAAAATCGGTCCAGCCGTTTAAGAGGAGTTCAGTGATAAACACATGTACAGAAGTATTATATAGATTGCAGTGCCACCTACCGGGCCCAGTTGTGAATCTAAACCCTAAAGGGACTTACTCAAACACATACAAAAAAAAATTTCATGAAAATCGGTCAGCCGTTTAAGAGGAGTTCATGACAAACACATGTACAGAAGTATTATATAGATTGCAGTGCCACCTACCGGCCCAGTTGTGAATCTAAAACCCTAAAGGGACTCACTCAAACACATACAAAAAAAAATTTCATTAAAATCGGTCCAGCCGTTTAAGAGGAGTTCAGTGATAAACACATGTACAGAAGTATTATATAGATTGCAGTGCCACTTACCGGGCCCAGTTGTGAATCTAAACCCCAAAGGGACTTACTCAAACACACACACACACACAATTTCATCAAATATATATATATATATAAGATAGAAAGTTCTTCATTGAAATTCGTAAGTATACGTAATCTTTTTGAACCACTGATTATTAGTTTTTTTAGACAGCATCTAGACTAGCAGATAGACCTTTTGATCTATATTTGCTATTTATAAGCTTTATAATCATATTTGAATCAATATTTTTCAATTTCCAAAAAATAATTTTAAATTTATAGTTATTATTAAAAAATTATGTTCTTAGGGAGTCCTAACGAAAGAATGAGAAAGAATATCTTAACATTCGGCTACATCGCAGTTTAAGAGGACAATAAAATTTGGCGGCTTTTCCTGAAAAGTTGCCAAATATAATAATCCGACTTTTCTCTCAGTAAAAATCATTCCGCATAAAAATGCATTTAATCGGAATTGCAACTCAGTTTTGTGAAAAATGGGCCTGAATGGCCGAGTGGCTTGAGCTCTGGCGCTCGGTACCGCAGGTTTCGGTTTCGAGTCCCGGCGGTGAAATGGATGTTTGAAATGTTATGTGTTTGTTGGTGAAATGGATGGAAACTGTCGGTCCCGGTCTAATAGGATCGTAGAGCGTTGAGGGGGTATTGTTACTCCGCGTCCGTGGCTTATCTTCAAGTTACACTTACCCCCTGGGTAATGCAAAGTGAGTACGTCTATGCAGCGCTTCTCTTAGACAGCATGGTCTTGGATGCCTTAAGTGTTTGCCAGCTGCATTAGAAAGAAAGTTTCGTGACAAATGGCGACCAAATGAAAAAAAAAACTACTGAAATTCCAAAAGTCCCTACGATTTTTACTCATCATTATTCAGTAAATTGCACCATAGTGAAATGAAACAGAATTATTTAAAAAAATAGTAATAAGGATAAGCGTAAAAAAAATTGAATATTTAATCATTGGTTCTTAAAATAACATTTATTATGAAGATACAGATTGATAAATGGGGCCGAATGGCCGAGGCACAAGCGGTTTTGGCCACAGGTTCGAGTCCCGGCGGTTGCCATGGATGTTTGCAGTGGTTCGGAATCCACTTTAAATTGTAGGTCCCGGTCTAATATGGCTGTAGAGAGTGGGGCGTAAAGTTGAAAAACCTACCCTTTAAAAAATAAAAAAATATATATACTGCCTAGAAATCTGCCAGCAGACAGACGGACTTGTCCCACCATGAACCTGTTGCACCACTGATGATAATGATGAAATTTGTTATTTGCCCAATTCGTAGTGCATTAATAACGTAGGCAGGACTAATATTCGAAATCGGTGTAGGCGCCCATTGCAGTCAATATTTTCAGTAACGAAGACATTCAATGGCGTTTGTATAAAGTGTATAAGCGTGTCAATAGTCAAGATTGACTGACATCTTATAATAATGATCGTATATAAGACACACAAATTCTTGGGCAGTTACTGCTAAAACTCCTTCTACTTAGAGCGGGCCTGATGTTCAATTTGGATATATCTCTGGTCTTTGGTATAACAGGCTTCAGGTTTGAATCCTGATTATGTCTGCTATGGATGATATTGATAAAAAATGAATCAGTTAACTGTTTAATATTTATTTATTAGAGAGTTTCTGCAAGTACTTTAAAAATACGCCATTGATGATGATGACAGATTGATAAAAATGAATCAGTTAACTGATTAACATCTATTTATTATTTATTTTTAAGCCCTTTAAAAAAAATTGCCTAATAAGTAAATTATTTTAAGATGTTCAATATCTTCCACACTGAAATTGTTAAAGTGGTTTTTTTGTTTTATAGCGATCTTTCTCGAAACTTTGAAAATTTATTATGTATTAAATGTATATATTTAAATCATTATATTTATTTTAAGTCAATTAAGTTATATACGTAGTTAATTAACATAATTATATATATAAATTAATATAATATATTTATTAAATATTAATTAATATATAAATTTTTATAACATATTAAGTTATTATACGTAGAAACATTTAAAAAAAATATATAAAATGTTTAAATTCAACAAATAGTAAAAAATAAAAATTTTGTAATAATCAGAAATAGTAAAAAAATGAAGCCATTTATATATACACATATATTAAAAAAAAACATTATATGTATTTTAATTCAATTAAGTTATATACATAGTTAATTTATATAATTATATATATAAATAAATATTATATTTATTAAATATTAATTGACATATATATTTTTAATATCTATAACATTATATTATTATACGTAGAAACATTAAAAAAATATATAACATGTTACAATTTGCACAAAATTAAAACTTTTATAACAGAAATAGCAAAAAAAAAAAAATTCATATTAATAACTAAATAATTAATTCATATTATTAAATGCTGTTTTTAGTATAATCTACTACACTCTAAACATACGTAAAAATGAATTAAGCATATTTGCCGTATTTATATGGCCATTGTAGAATTACTAACAATTTATAATGAAACACATATTTTTAAAGAACATAACACCTTTTTTGTGATAAATATTTCATTAGAAAAAAGCTTCCGCCATGTTTGATTGTGCATATTTCAGGAGAAATATCTTTATATTTGTCAATTCACAAAATAAAAATTTAATAATCATGCAACATAAACATCTAAATTAATCATAATTTAATGCAATAAATAATTTAACAGTTATCTAATACATAGTTTATCTAATATTCAACCATATAAAGAAGTCAAACTTAAAATTTTTGTACTAAAATATTCAATTTTATCGTGGCTCGTAGAAAATTGATTTGAAGTGCTTGCCACTTAAAAGTTGAATGTCGTCAATAAACAATAACTTAAAGCTTTTAATAATAATAATATTTAATAACGTAATAATTAATTATAACAATAATTAATAACTTAATGATTAATTATTTAATAACTAATTACTTTAATTACACTAATTTAATAGCTTAATTTTAATAACTTGAGTTTTTAATTAATTTAAAATAAAAACGAATAGAACCATCGCTAAGATAAAAATCATTAATTTATTTTTTTACAGTAAAAATATAAAAATCGTCTGCTAATCAAAGTGGTTCAAAAACTTTGTTGATGGTGATAATAACATCGTTCGAGATTGTGTACTTAAAGAAATTTTGTGGATACAGTACTTATAAATTTGAAAATTAATATTTTTAAAAAATTCTATTTTAAATTATTATTAAACATTTTAGCTATTTAATAAATATATTTTACATTTTTTAGGATATCGTTCTACTTATTTTTCTTTTTTTTTTAAATTGTTTTTCTTCATTTTCCATTTGTAAAGAATAAATATATATTGAAATGTCTGAAAGCAGAAATGTTCGGATATTCTATTTTTTTTACTGAAATATTTATGCTTTTACAATGCTCCTTCTTTGAAATATGCATCCAAAACAGGTATTCCAAACTTTACTACTGTGACCAAAAGTAAGACCAATTATTATTTTTTTTCAAAAACTCTTTATTTATTCTTCAAATTTATTTCATCGTCTTCAATGTAATCTCCTCTTGACAAGAATACATGTCAACGTTTTTTCAATCATCAATGCACGCTAAAAAGTCATCGACAGGAATGGCCTTCAAAGCGCGCGGCGATTCACGTTGAATCTCTTCAATCAAATCAAAACGGTGTCCACGGAGTGTTCTTTTTAGTTTAAGGAATAGCCAGAGTTGCACGGTGTGAATACGGTGGTTTTGAAACGATATGAGTTTCATTTTTGGCGAAAAAGACACGAAGAATCAATGCAGTGTGAGCTGGCGCATTCATTGTTTGCGGTACCAATCGAGATTTGACGCGTTTCAGGCCTAAAAATGGAATTGACAGATCCTTCTGAAATTCCAACATCGATCGTAAATCGACGGTTTGCAAGAACCAAACCTTTTAATTTTTGTCGAGTTTTGTCGGTTGAGGTGGATGGTCGACCAGAGCGCTCTTTGTCTTCAACGTGTTTCTGCTTTATTTGAACTGTTTATACCGTTTCTAAGCATTTTTTTCCGATATCTGTATGCTCCCCGAATGCTCTTCTGCAACAATCTATATGTTTTCGCAAACAAAATTGAATGCAACTTCTTTGATAAATTCAGACATTTCAAATATCGCCGGAATCAGTTTTAGCATCTCACAAAGACAAACACAAATATCAAGAACACTGTCAGCAAGCTAAAAAAAAAAATTGAAATTCCATAAGTCCCGGGAATTTTAAATTAAAAATAGGTCTTACTTTTTGGACACAGTAGTATACTCGAATGTTATTTTCAATTGTGATACCAAAATAAGGCATAAGTGCGTTGCCCAGGAAAGATATAATTTTTTTTTCTAATGCAGATGGCAAACACTTCGACATCTTGGTCTTGGATGCCTTAAGGCAAGAGCTGCACTGACGTTACTCATTCTGCATTACCCAGAGGGCGCATGTAACATGAAGATAAGTCACGGACGCGGAGTAACAATGCCCCCGAAACGTTCTACGTTCCTATGAGGACCGGTACCTACGGTTTAAAGTGGATTCGAGAACCACTCACAAACATCCATGCCCCGCCGGGACTCGAATCGAAACCTGTGGTACCGAGTACCAGAGCGCTAGCCACTCTGCCATTCAGGCCCTGTAACGACATATAGTTAGGAAAGTCAGCATTGATAAGGATGCACAGAACACCTCCAGGATTTTCATCTGAAATAAATCACCTCTTCCTTTGCGTATTCTCGACTCTTCTGCCTGATTTATAATGTATATACCCTGGCATAGAAATGGGATCTTATTGTTTGGCTTCGATATCAGGGTATCGAACCTGGTTTCTTAAATTGAAAACACAACAGACTTCGTGTTCCAAACAGACCCCAAGATCACTTCTGCCCTCTAACACAAAACCTTTTATTGCCATTTCGAACAAAAATTAGCGGCAAAATGATAGCTAAACTGAGTAGGCTTGGGTTTGAAACCCAGTAAGCGAAGTTGAATTGAAAACCTCATTTTCTATGTCTGGAACTGGGAAGAAAAATTTATAGGCCACATAGCTCATCCAATGTGCAAAATAAGAGAATGCAATACCTAGATTTTCAACCCTATGGGTTCTATTAGAAATTGCGTTGGCATAAAGTGGATGTAATACAGCTCTCAATGGGTGATTCATAGTAACGTGTATGGCCTGATGGCCTAGTGGTTAGCACTATGGCGCTCGGTACCACAGATTGCGGGTTCAAGTATCGGAGTACCATGGGTGTTGTAGTGGTTCTGAATCCATTTTAAACTCTAGTTCTGTTAGTAGTCCGGCCTTTAGCTAGTCTGGGTTGTTTAGCCCTCGTATGCACAAGATGACCGTAGAGCGACTAACCAAGCCTTTTAGTAACGTGGGCGTGGGGGCAATTGGCTAGTTTTCGGGCCTTTGGTAAAACAGGCTTCAGGTTCGAATCCTGGTGGTTAGACATGGATGTTTGATACTGGTTCAGAATCTACTTTAAACTGTAGATGCCGGTCTAATTAGTCTAGAGTGTACAAAAAACGACCGTAAAGCGACCAGACAAATCTAGTTTAGCTTAATATATGCCACAAAAATTAAATCGCATACAGATCACCATAATTGTCCTTTTTTTTTTAACAGCTCTTTTTTTTTGCATTATCACTATATTAGTATTAAAGTTAGAATTTTGGGGGTTACCATTTTTTTTTTTTGTTGGCAAATCTTGTTAATGATAAATTAACCTCATATTTTTCATGAATGATAAAGGAAGACACTTTTGATGTTTATACATCTGTTTTCTGAAAGTGTACAATTATTTTCAAAAAATTTGCGTTGCCAGTGAAATGTTTTTTTGGTTTTTTTTCAAGTTCATTAAATTTGATTTAAAGTTATTTGAGCATAATTTTATGAAATAACTGCATTTTTGAAATATATCGAATTGGATATTTTTCATTTATTTTCCCGAAGCGTAAAATGCATCTGTTTTCCTTCTGTGATATTGAAACCCTTAACTGAACTGAAAATCATTAAAAATATTGAAAGTTATCAAAGGAAACGGCTTGAAAATATTACTTTACATATTTTATGACATAAATATTTGAAATATAAATTCTTATATCATAAAATGTGTATGTAGAATATTTTTTGTTAATTCGTAATTTGTCAAATTCGTTATTTTAGGGCCAGATCGCTGAGTGATTAGTGCTCTGGCTCTAGGTACCACAGGTTTTGGGTTCGAGTCCCAGCGGTGGCATAGATGTTTGTAGTGGTTCGGAATCCATTTAAACCGTACAGGTGGACTGAAAATAGTAGTAGTAGTAGTAGAAAATAGTAGTAGAAAATTTTAGAAGTCTGACACATAGATGGCGCTACTAGTATTAAATCCATATGATTTTTAGTTAGCCATAACCTTCAAAAGACGCGTGTATAAATTTGACAGTTGTTGCACTATTAGTTATAGCATTTTTAGTGTTAATCATGTGCAGTACACTCGGCTGATTGTCGATTGGACACCGGTGTGAAATGATGGGGCCATGTTTCATCCATTGTCACATATCGACGCAAAAATCGGATTTATTACAATTGAACAGCTCCAAACTCTGCTTAAAATCATAAATTCGTTGTTGTTTTTCGGTCGATTGTGAGCTCTGCGCGGCACCCACTTTGAACAGAGCTTTCGCATATCCAAATATTCATTCACGATATGTCCAACACGTTCCTTTGATTTCTTTAGGGTCTCAGCTATCTCAATCAACTTCACTTTACGATTATCAGAAATTATTTTGTTGTCTTTTTTATGTGTTCTTCGGGAACAGCCTCTTTGGGGCTTTCTCTGCGTGCATCGTCCTAGGTGCTCATTTCGCCTCGTTTAAAGTTAGCAAACCACTTCTCCACGGTTGACTTTCCTGGTGCAAAGTCCGAATAATGTTCATCAAGCCAAGCCTTGGCTTCAATAGTATTTTTTTTTTTGCCCCAAAAGCAATGCTTTAATTAACACACGAAATTCCTTTTTATGCATTTTCAAACTAACAAAAAAGTTGCTTCACTAAAAATGCTATAACTCGCATACTAATAGTGCAACAGCTGTCAAATTTATACACATGTATTTTGAAGGTTATGGCTAACTAAAAATCATATGAATTTAATACTAGTAGCGCCATCTATGGGTCAGCCTACAAACATGTCAGCCTAATTGTTGGGTTCCAGTTTTATATCGCTGTAGAACTTTGGGTACACCGTAAAAAGAATCGAAAGAATCTCATGTCTCGAAATCTGCCAATAGGCAGACGGATTTGGGGCACTATGGAGATGTTGTTGATGATCATTAAATTTGTTATTTACCCAACTCGTAGTGCATTAATAATGTGGGCAGGACTAATATTAGAATTCAGTATAGGCGTCTATCGCAGTCAATATTTTCAGTAACGAAGAGATTCAATGACGATTGTGCCAAATGTATTAAGCTATCGTGTCAATAGGCAAGATGTCAAATTGAAATTTTCGGGTTTCCTCTTATACAGCACACAAATTCAGGGCGATTATAGTTAAAACTCCTCCTACTCAGAGGGCCTCGATGGCCAATTGGCTAGCACTGTGGCCTTTGTTATCACAGGCTTCAGTTTTGAAATCTGGCAGTGGCATGGATGTCTATTATCGGGTCGGAATTAGGGATTGCAATACCGGTATACCGGGATACCGAATACCGGTATTTTGAGCCATTTGTACAATTTTGTAATACCGGTATTCACAAGTTTAAATACCGGTTTTTCGGTATTTACTAGAAATTTAGAATTCTAATCTGTGAAATTCTTGTTCTTATCTGTGAATACAAGGATGTAGTTGTGAAGAAAGTGTGTAATATTTCGATATTTTTGAAATCGGTGAGTTTGTTATTCACATTGCATTGGTATATCATACTTTAGAATTCAAAAAAATTTCAGATTTATTATATATATACTCATAAATAATACCCCATAATAATGAGCAAGAAAGAACAGAAAAAAAAAATCAGTTGATAATACTTCGGTTTGATTTCATTATTTATATGATGAAAAGAATATGGTGGCACAATGTAAAAAATATTCAAGAGTTATTAAAGGGAATGGAGGAGTAACACAGACTGAATAGTGATATTTACACTTTTTGTGATTTAAATAAATAAGATGTTCCTTTACTTTTTGTGATTCTTTATATACTGTTGTAATTTATAAGTTAAAAATGTGTTTGTGATATTTACATTCTCTAATAAAACTGGCAAATAAAACAAAAAAAAAAAACCGCACCTGTGTTTTCTTTCTTTTTCTAAAATTTCTACTACCGGTATAAAACCGGTATCCCGGTATTAAGATCTGAAAAATACCGAATACCGGTATTGAACTTTCGGTCCGATATTGCAATCCCTAGTCGGAATACACGTTAAACTGTAGGTCCTGATCAAATTAGCTTAAACAATGCAAAAAATGATCCTTGAGCGACAAACCATATCAAACCTCCTACTCAGCAATGTGTTTACCTTATCGCAGATCGATGGACTGATCGTAGTATATATAAATGAAACATGAGACACACCAATGTTCGAAAGTAAAATAATTCTTATTTCCAAAACCATCAAATTAAAAAAATTTTCATACAATTTATGGCTCTTAATTTTTAATGCAATATTTCACCTTTATTGCAACCCTCACATTTATTTACTATCCATTTCCTTAAAACATTACTTTCTGCATTGTAAATAAAATTGAATAATAAATTCGAAGTTATAAACAATAATATAAAATAAAAAATGCGAATTCTACTATCTTATACATAGGATAAGGTAGAATAGTTTTTTTCGCTTTAAGGACATTTTGTGCACACTTTAAGCTAATTAGATCGGGACCTACAGTTTAACATGGATTCCGAACCAATAATAGACATCCATGCCACCGCCAGTAATCAAACCTGAAACCTGTGGCACCAAAGGCCAGACAGCTACCCAATAGGACATCAGCCCATAATGCAGAATAATCCATAACACTAAAATTAGATGCCAAAAAATAAAAATAGACAGTTAATCCAAAACCAGGGGCCTGATGGTCAAGTGGCTAGCACTATGGCTCTGTGTACTATAGGTTTCGGGTTCGAATCCCGGCGATGCCATTGATCTTTGCAGTTTGTCAGAATCCCCTTTAAACCGTAGGTCCCGGTCTCATAGGATCGTAGAGCGTCACGGAGCCCAATCAGACTTCTTTTCACCCACATCATTCCCAAACTCTCAAGGGGCTACTCAGTTCTATGCACAGTGATGTGGTGTGGTGCAGTAGTAGTAGTAGTTAATCCAAACCCATCAAATAAAAAAAAATTATCATACAATTTACAACTCTTAATTTTTTAACGCTATATTCCACCTTTCATTTTTATTTACTTTTAATTTTCTTAAAACATTACTTTCTATATAGTAAATAATATTATATAAACTAAGTAATTAATTCTACGTTACACAGCTATAAATAATACTATAAAAAACAATATTCTACTATCCTATACGCAGGACAAGGCAGAATAATCAAAAGCACTAAAATCAAATGTCGAAAATAAAAATATATAAATAGACAGTTAAAAAAAAAAAAAACGTTTAGCTATTTGGTTCATGAATGGTCGTTTAGTCCAATTAAACTAAAAGGAATTCTGCAATTGCCGGTGAGTCATTGTATACTCTTCGATGAAAAGAAAAGCCTTCACTCCCCAAAGAAAGGCTTCTTTTTTTTTTTTTGATCAAAAGTTTCTTTTTTTTGCTCCCTCTGCTTTGAGAGCTTCTGTCTCGCGTGATTTCCTTTTTGTTTTAAAACTAATTAATTTTGGCCAGCCAAAAAGAAAAAAAAAAAAAGTCAATGGTTCACGTTCTAGGTTGAAAAATAATTAAAAAAGAGCAAATTATATTTCTATGTATGAATAAAAATGCTTTATACTCGTGTTTCTTAATTTTTAAAAACATAATAATTTCAACAAATTTTTTATTTTTGTATTATTTTATTTTGGACGTATGAGCTGAGAAATACTTGATCAGCAAAATAATTACACAATTATTATTTCCTTCGAAAACAATGGTTGTTTTTGGCAAACTTTTGATGGCAAAAAGTGTGTAGTATAGCAGATACTAATATGGTTCGTTCCCCTTTACAGTTTATTCAATACATACCGTTTTAAGATAGCCTCTCCCATTATCACCAATGCTGCATGATGGCTAATTGTCTAGATATCTTACCTTTGGCATGACAAACAGGTTCGAATCCTAACGGTGGCATGGATTTCTGTGAGTGGATCGGAATCCACGTTAAATTGTATGTCCATGTCCATTTCTAATTAGCCTAGCGTGTGCACAAAATGACCGTAAAGCGACCAACCAAACCTTCTTCTTAGCAATGTCTTCAAAATAAAAAAAAGAAGCATTTCTTTGGGGAGTGAAGGCTTTTCTTGTCATCGAGAGCATAGAATGAGTGACAGCAATTGCGTGGCTGCAGAATTCCTTTTAGTTTAATTGGACTAAATTATATCGCAGATCAGTGGACTGATAGTAGTATATATAAGTGAAACATAAGACCCACCGATGTTCGAAAATAATAGAACTCTTATTTCCAAAGTCATCAAATAAAAGATTTTATCATGAAAGTTATGGCTCTTAATTTGTTAATATAATTTTCCGTTTATATTGTAACCATCATTTTTATTTACTATCCGTTTCTTTAAAACATTACTTTCTGCATTGTAATTAAAATTAAGTAATCAACCCTAAGTTACACAACTATAAATAACAATGTAAAACTCAACTGCGTATTCTACTATCTTATACGGAGAATAATCAATAACAAATCAAATGCCGAAAAAATAAAAATAAAAATGAGCAGTTAAAAAAACGTCTAGTTATTTGGTTCATGAATGGTCGTTTAGTCCAATTAAACTAAAAGGAATTCTGCAGCGACGCAATTGCATGTCACTCATTCTATACTCTTTGATGAAAAGAAAAGCCTTCACTCCCCAAAGAAACGGTTCTTTTTTTGTTTTGATGAAAGTCTCCTTTTTTGTTCCCTCTGTTTTAAGGGCTTGTGTATCGTGCGATTTCCTTTTGTTTTAAAACTAATTAATTTTGGCCAGCCAAAAAAAAAAAAAAGAGTCAATGGTTCGCGTGTGGTGCTAGGTTACGGTATCTTTTCTAGGTTGAAAAATAATTTAAAATAAGGAAAAAGTATTTCTATATGTGAATAAAAATGTTTTACACTTGTGTTTCTTAATTTTTTTAATATTAACAATTCCGGCAGATTTTTTTTTTTATTTTCTGTTGTTTTATTTTGGACGTTATGAGCTGAGAAATACTTGAACCGTAAAAGAATTAAACAATTATTATTTCTTTAAAAAAATCTGGATTTTTCATTTTGATGCCAAAATATGTGCATAGTGTATGTCACACATTCATAGGTTTGGTTTGTCGCTCTACAGTCCTTTTGTGCACACTTTAGGCTAATTAAACCAGGACCTACAATTTAACCTGGATTCCGACCCACTATTAAACATCCATGCCACCTCCAGGATTTGAACCTGAAGCCTATAATATCAACGGTCAGTGCGCTAGTCAGTTAGCCATTAGGTCGCACACGCCTCATAGGAGAACTGATACACGTTCTGCTATACGATCATGCGATATGTTCAAAACTTCCCGTTTTTAGGCAACGGTTCCCATTATCATTAAACACAACCTTAGGACACCGAAACAGTCTACCACGATCCTATTCTACCCTATCCAGGGGCCTGATGGACGAGTGACTAGCTCTCTGACTGTCAGCGCCACAGGTTTCGGATTAGAAACCCAGCGATGCCATGGATGTTTGTACTGGTTCAGAATCCATTTTAAGCCTTAGGTCCCGGTCTCATATGACCTAGAGCGTCACAGAGCTCAATCAGACTCATCCACATCATTCCCAAACAATAAAGGGGTAACTCAGCTCTAGTAGTGAGATGTTTGTCGTTCTACGGTCATTTTTTTTTTTTTTTTGGCCACACTTTAGATTAATTAGACCGGAATCTACAGTTTAACGTGGATTCCAAATCACTGAAAACTGTCATTCATGTCACCGCCAGGATTCGAACCTGAATCACCAAAGACGAGGGCGCCAACCAATTGGCCACGAGCTCGCAAGGCAGAATTATTAATAGCACTGAAATCAAATGCAAAAAAAATAAAAAATAGGCAATTATTTCAAAACCATCAAATAAAAAAAAAAAAAAATATCATACAATTTAAGGCTCTTAATTTTTCATGTCAATTTCCACTTATATTGCAACCATCCTTTTTATTTATTATCCATTTCCTTAAAACATTACTTTATGCATTGTAAATAAAATTAAATAATAAATATTACGTTACACAACTATTAAAAATTCTGTAAAAAAAAAAAAAAAAAAAACTGCATACTCTACTTTCGTAAAACCAGGATAAGGCAGAATAATCAATGCCACTGAAATCAAATGCCGAAAATAAAAATAAAAGTACACAGTTAAAAAAACGTCTAGCTATTTGGTTCATGAATTGTCGTTTAGTCCAATTAAACTAAAGGAATTCTGCAGCGACGCCATTGCCGGTCAGTCATTTTATACTCTCGATGAAAAGAAAAGCCTTCACTCCCCAAAGAAAAGCTTCTTCTTTTTATTTTGATAAAAGTTTCTTTTTTTTGTTCCCTCTGCTTTGCTCCTGTCTCGCGTGATTTTCTTTTGTTTTAAAACTAATTAATTTTGGACAGCCAAAGAGAAAAAAAAAGTCAATGGTTCGCGTGTGGCGCTTGGTTACGGTGTCTTTTCTAGGATGAAAAATATTAAAAAAGGATGAAATGAATTTCTATATATGAATAAAAGGTTTTTATGATTGTGTTTTTTAATTTTTTTTAATAATAATAATTGCAGCAGATTCTTTATTTTCTATAGTTTTGTTTTGAACATATGAGCTAAGAAATACTTGAATCGTAAAACAATTACACAGTTATTATTTCCTATGAAAGATTTGGATTTTTTTCTTTTTATGGTAAAATAGATGGGAACACTGTAACAGATACACAATGATATGTTCCCCCCTTCAGTTTGTTCAATACATGCTGGTATTATATAGTCTCTTCCATTATCATAAATGCAGACTGATAGCTAATTGACTAGCGCTCTTGCCTTTGGCAAACAGGCTTCAGATTCGAATCCTGGCGGTGGCACGGTTGTTTCTTCGTGGTTCGAAATTCACATTAAACTGTAGGTCCCAGTCTAATTGGCTTCAAGTGTGCACAAAATGAATGTAGAGCAACCAAGCAAAACTCATACATAGCAATATCTTCACTTCTACACAGATCGGTGGACGATTGTAGTATATATAGAGAAATAGAATACAGAATAATATATAGTAACATAAGATCCCCGGACGTTCTAAAGTGATTCAACTTTTATTTCCAAAACCATCAAATAAAAAGATTTTATCAGGCAATTTATGGCTGTTAATTTTTGATGCAATTTTCCACCTATATTGCAACCATCATTTTTATTTAATATCCGTATCTTTAAAACATTACTTTCTGCATTGTCAATAAAATTAAATAATAATCCCTAAATTACACAACTATAAGTAATAATATAAAAAGCAACTGCATACTTTAATATCTTATACGCGGGATAAGGCAGAATAATCAATAACACTGAAATCATATGCCGAAAAAAAATAAAATTAGACAGTTAAAAAACGTCTATCTCTTTGGTTCTTGAATTGTCGTTTAGTCCAATTAAACTAAAAGGCCTTCAGCAGCGACGCCATTGCCGGTCACTCATTCTATACTCTCGATGAAAAGAAAAGCCTTCACTCCCCAAAGAAGCGCTTCTTTTTATTATTTTGATAAAATACTCTTTTTTGTTCCCTCTGCTTTCAGAGCTTTCGTCTCGCGTGATTTCCTTTTGTTTTAAAACTCATTAATTTTGGACAACCAAAAAAAAAAAAAAAAAAAAGAGTCAATGGTTCGCGTGTGGTGCTTGGTTACGGTTTTTTTTCTAGGTTGAAAAATAATTTTTAAAAAAGGTAAAATGTATTTCAATATAAGAATATAAATTTTTTATGCTTGTGTTTCTTAATTTTTTTTATTAATAACAATTCTGGCAGATTTTTTTTTATTTTCTGAAGCTTTAGTTTCGACACAAAAGCTAAGAAACACATGAACCGTAACCGTAATGTAACCATTCATAATTACACAATTATTATTTCCTCAGAAAAACAGAAAAATTGGGATTTTTTTTTTTTCTTCATTTTGAAGTCAACAGGGGGGTATAGTGTAGCACAGGAGTGGCCAACCCAAATGATCTTACTGGTCACTTTGGACATGCATCCTAACTCTGCGGGTCGCATATAAAAACACATATCCCCCTATTAGATTTAGATCCACTATAGACATCTTTTGGAGTGATAAATTGAAACATAACGAGTTATTATTTTTGTGTTTGCTATTATAATTACATGTAAACATAGATACTATAATAATAATGATACTAAACAGACATTCTAAAGTATATAACACTAAAAATGAAATATAAAAAATACATAAATGGTATGTACAAAATAGGTAAAATAGATGGTTATAGTATAGCAAATTCCCTACGGCTTGTTCAAAATAGGTAAATTAGATTGTTATAATGTAGCAAATTCCCTATGGTTTTTCAAAATAAATAAAGTAGATGGGTATAGTGTAGCAGATTCCTTATGGTTTGTTCTCCCATACATTTTGTTCGATACATTCCGTTTTTTGATAGCCTCTCTGGCCTTTTGATAGCCTCTCTTGCTAGCGCTCTGGCCTTTGGTACCACTGGCTTCAGATTCGAATCCTGGCTGAGGCATGGATATCTGTTAGTGGTTCGGAATGCACGTTAAACTGTAGGTTCCGATTTAATTAGCCTAAATTGGGCACAAAATGACCGTAGAGTGAGAAAAATAACCTCTTACTTAGCAATGTCTTTCCCTTTTCGCTGATTGGTGAACTGATCGTAATATATATAACTGCAACATAAAACGCACCGATGTTCAAAAGAAAAGAACGTTTTATCTCCAAAACCATGAAATAAAATTTCGTCATACTATTTATGACTCTTAATTTTTAATACAATTCTCCGCCTATATTGCAACCATCATTTTTATTTACTATCCATTTCCTTAAAACATTGCTTTCTGCATTGCATATAAAAATACTTAAAAGTAAATAATAATAAATACTATGTTACACAGCTATAAGTAATAATATAAAAAACTGCATATTTCTACTATTTATTCGCAGGATAAGGTAGAATAATCAATAACACTGAAATCAAATGCCGAAAGAAAATATATAAATAGACAGTTAAAAAAACCTATAGTTATTTGGTTCATGAATTGTCGTTTAGTTCAATTAAACTAAAAGAAACTCTGCAGCGACGCGATTGCAGGTTCTATACTCTCGATGAAAAGAAAAGCCTTTCACTCCCCAAAGAAACGCTTCATTTTTATTTTGATCAAAAAGTTTCTTTTGTCCCCTCTGCTTTGAGAGCTTCTGTCCCGCGTGATTTCCTTTTGTTTTAAAACTCATTAATTTTGGACAGCCAAAAAGAAAAATAGTCAATGGTTCGCGTGTGGTGCTAGGTTACGGTGTCTTTTCTGTTATTAATTAAAAAAAAAAGAGGAAAATTGTATTTCTGTATATGAATCAAAATGTTTTATGTCTGTGTTTCTAAAAATTTTCCTTAGTAATAACAATACCAGGAGACTTTTTTTTTCTATTGCGTTATTTTGGCCTTGAACACGTGAATACTTGAGCCGTAAAACAATTACACATTTATTATTTTCTTCGAAAAATATAGATTTTTATTTTGATAACAAAATGTAAGTATAGTGTTGCAAATCTTCTATGGCCACATGGTCGTAGGAGATCTGTTATATGATTATGTGATTTGTTTAAATCATACCATTTTTAGATAGCATCTCACATTATCATCAAACACAACCTCGGGAGGGCCAAATGCCCCTTTTACAACGAGATTATCTGCTATATGATCATAAAGTTTGTACAAAAAACATACCGTTTTTAGATAGCTTCACTCTTTATCATGAAACACAAGAACTTTTACATATTTCCCTCCTTAGGGAAAACGGTATAAGGTAAAAATGCCCACTACTGAAATTTTGCTTCGAAGTAGTTGTAATAGAATTTTAAAATTGTGAGTTTAATTTATTAATAAAATTTATTAATTGCTATGTTCTATTGCAATGCACTCTACTATGAATTAAAATTACCATAAATTTAACATGTCAGTTAAATTTATGGTAAATCAAAGAGACATTAATTCACAGAGGACACTGGAGGGAACATGTCAGTTAAAAAGACACTTAAATCCATAGCGGACACTGGATGGAACATGTCAGTTAAAAAGACACTTAAATCCATAGCGGACACCGGATGGAACATGTCAGTTAAAAAGACACTTAAATCCATAGCGGACACTGGATGAAACATGTCATTTAAAAAGACACTTAAATCCATAGCGGACACTAGATGGAACATGTCAGTTAAAAAGACACTTAAATCCATAGCGGACACTGGATGGAACATGACAGTTAAAAAGACACTTAAATCCATAGCGGACACTAGATGGAACATGCCAGTTAAAAAAGACACTTAAATCCATAGCGGCCACTGTATGGAACATGTCAGTTAAAAAGACACTTAAATCCATAGCGGACACTGGATGGAACATGTCAGTTAAAAAGACACTTAAATCCTTAGTGAACACTGAACACGTTATCAAAGTGGACCCTGACATATTTACTTTTTTTACATATTTCCGCTGTAATTTTAACCTGTTTATTCTTATTTGAGTTAATAATTGAAAACTATGAATATATATGCATTTTATGAGTACACATACTATTACGTAAAATTAGTAGATGTTCATTTTCGAGGAAATAAAGGGATATCCATGGTAGACACTGAACACACCATTAACAAAATTTAAAGCTGTTAATTAATAAACTTATAATTTTAAATTATATAAATAATAAAATTTAATCATTAAATTATTAACACTACTATGCCCAAAAAATAGGACTCATTCGACTCAAAACGGTGTCCCCGAAGAGGTCTTTTGAGTTTAGGGAATAGACATAAGTCGCACGGTTGCGGAACGATATAAGTTTCATGTTTGGCGAAAAAGTCACGAAGAATCAATGCAGTGTGAGCTGGTGCATTCAGTGTTTTCGGTACTAATCGAGATTTGATACGTTTGAGGTCCAAACCGGAATTGACCTTTCCTTTTGAAATTCCAACATCAGCAGCAAGGTTTCGAATTGTAAATCGACGGTTTGCAAGCAACAAATGTTTAATTTTTGGACGTGAGCTTCGTCGGTTGAGGTGGAAGGTTGACCATAGGGCTCTTCATCTTCAAAAAGCGGTCTCTGGCTTCTTTGAACTGTTTATACCACTTCTAAACATTTCTTTCCGAAATAAGAATGCTCACCAAATGCCTTCTGCAACATTCTATGCGTTTCCGCATACAAAATTGAATGCAAGTTCTTTATTCAATTAATTCAGATATTTAAAAAATCGCGGGAATCAGTTTTAGCGTCTGACAAAACAAGCGTAACTCAAACTTGAATGAATATTTTGACGTGAAATTTCCCACAGATGTCAAGGACAGTGCCAGCAACCTAAAAAAAAAAAAAATTGAGATTCCATAAGCCCCGAAAATTTTAAATTGAAAATTGGTCTTATTTTTTGGACATAGAAGTAAAATTTATTAATTGCTTTGTTATATTGTAATGCACTGTGCTATAAATTAAATTACCATACATTCAACATATCAATTAAAACGTCACTTAAATCTAGACTATTTCAATAAAACTAAAACATTTAAAAGTTGTTTCAATTACAAATAAAAGGTCTAGCTGTCTAGCTTTGACTGAAATCTAAAAAAAGAAACATTTTATTTCGAATACTAGTGGATTTTCCGAAGTAAATAAAGGATTGGAGTGATGCCAATTTGTCCAAAGATCAAGAGTGAAAAAAAGAGCACTTTTAACGCATTTATTATGTGGTTGGTTTGCTTAAATAGCCCTCAACATTCTTCTCCTGACTATTATACTAATGACAAATTACTGAGGACTAGAGTTTAATGACCCTTAAACTACTTAAATGCTTTTATAACCCTACTGTATGCACTTATATTTTTTATCTTTGATACAAAAAATAATGCTGAGATACCAAGTCGGGAAAGCAAAGAGAAATACAGCAAAGCCATTAGTTTAAACATGTTTTAATGATAGCAATTCCAAAGAGACATCTGTCATGAAAATATTTTATGCATTTACTCCTAAATGTTAACTAGGACAAGGACATTTGATGTTTTAAATATTGTTGTCTACAATTTCTCTGTATGCGCAAAATTGTGTAGGCCATAAGACGGTTTTACTATTATGCTATCTAAATGCATTTCAAGATGTTACTGATATAACATCTTGAATTATTTATTTTCAATTATTATTCAACAATTTTCAATTCATTATTTTTGCGCAAAGTATCCACTTCAATTTCGTACGAAGCACATTTATATCGTTTCATAACACTTTATAATTTATAGCCGGCAGTTTATTAATAAGGATTTTATTTATTACCACTACACTACACTACACCACACCACAACACCATGCCTAGAGCTGAGTTGCTCCTTTGCAGTTTGGGAATGATGTGGGTGAGAAGTCTGATTTGGCTCTGTGACGTTCTGCGGTCATATGAGGGACCTAAACTTAATGTGAATTCCGAACCACTACACAGATCAATGGCGCCACCGGGATTCGAACCAGAAATTTGTGGTACAGAGCGCCAGCCACTCGACCAGCACGCCCAATGGTTTTATTTATTTAAGTGTAATAAAACATTTTTAAAAAAAAAAATCTATTATAAGCGGAAGTACATTTATGACAGGGGCCTGACTGGCCGAGTGGCTAGCGCTCTGGCGCTCGGTACCATAGGGTTCGGGTCCCGGCGGTGCCATGGATGTTTGTAGTGGTTCGAATCCACTGTAAACCGTAGGTACCGGTCTAATAGGATCGTAGAGTGTTGCGAGGGCATTTTTACTCCGCGTCCGTGGCTTATCTTCAAGTTACACGCGCCCCCTGGGTAATGCAAAGTGAGTAACGTCTTGTGCAGCGCTTGCCTTAAGGCATCCAAGACCAAGTTGTCTAAGTGTTTGCCAGCTGCATTAGAAAGAAAAAAACATTTATGACAAGTAGAATATAGCAGTAGAAGGGCCGTGATGGTCGAGTGACTAACGCTCTGGCCCTCGATGGATGTTTATTAGTGGTTCGAATCCACTCTAAACCATAGGTATGGGTGTCATATAATCGTAGAGCTTTGTTTTGAGGTGTAGCCAGTCTTCAGCCCTCTTGATTGCTCTCTAAAGTTAAGCAGCATGTTACTCTTAGCCTTGGAGCAGTCACCTGCAAGGGGGATCTTTTCCTACACTAGTCGGATTAGTAACAACAACAGCAGAATATTAAGCTAAGGATATAATGCTAAGACATCAAGTTGAGCAAGCAAAGAAAAATACAGCAAGGGCATTAGTTTAAACATGTTTTAATGATAGCAATTCAAAAGCGACATCTGTCATCAAAATATTTTATGCATTTACTTCCATATTTTAACTACGGCAAGAGCATTTGATATTTTAAGCATTTTCATCCCTAATTTATCAGTAAGCGCAAAATTTTATAGACCATAAGGCCATTTATCTATTATGTTTTTAAATACTTTTCAAGATTCTACATATATAAAAAATTAAATTTTTCTGCACAAAGTATCTACTTCAAATTCGTACGAAGTACATTTATATTGTTTCAAAATATATTATAATTTGTAGGCGGTAGTTTGTTAATAAAGGTTTTATTTACTGCTACTACACCATACCACATTACTGTGCCCAAAGCTGAATTGCCCCTTAACAATTTGGGAATGATGTGGGTGAGAAGACTGATTGGACTCTGTAATACTCCACGATCCTTACGAGACCGGGACGCAAGGCGTAAAGTGGATTCCGAACCACTACAAACATCCATGGCACCGCCGTGTTACTCTTAGCCCGGGAGTTAGCCACTCAGCAATCAGGCCCCCATGGTTTTATTTATTTTAATGTAATAATTTAAAAAAAATCTATTACAAGTAGAATATTAAGAAGAAGCCTGATGGCCGAGTAACTAACGCTCTGGTGCTGGTTGCCACAGGTTTCGGGTTCGAGTCAAGGCGGTGCCATGGATACTTGCAGTAGTTCGGAATCCACATTAAACCGTAGGTCCCGGTCTAGTAGGATCGTGGAGTGTTGTCTTGTTCAGCCCCCGTGGTTCCTCTGTAAAAGAGAAGCTGAATGTTACCCTTAGCCATGGACATCGCCTGCGACGGGATCCCTTTGACCTGGTGTAGCTTTTTCCTGCACCAAGGGGGTATTAGTAACAATAACAATAGAATTTTAAGAAGGGGCCTGATGACCAAGTGACTAGCGCTCTGGCGCTCGATGTCATAAGCTTCGGGTCCGAGTCAAGGCGGTGCCATGGACGCTGGCAGTGATTCAGAATCCACTTTAAACAGTAGATCCCGATCTGACATGACTACTACTACTATTCCATACCATATCACTGTGCCTTAGAGCTGAGTTTCCCCTTTTACGGTTCGGGAATGATGTGTGTGAGAAGTCTGATTGGGCTCTATAACGCTCTACGGTCAAAGGAGACCGGGACCTACGGCTTAAAGTGGATTTCGCCACCTACAAACATCCATGGCACCACCGAGACTCGAACTCGAAATCTGTGGTACCGATAACCAGATGCACTAGCCACTCGGCCATCAGGCCCTGGTCTAACATGGGCCAACATTATTCTAATGTTTATTTTTTATCCTAAGATATACAAAAATATCATATATGTAATAAAATAACAATAGAAAAAGTAATAAATCAGGTTCTTTATCTTCATTAATATTTTTTTCTATCTTTAAAATTAGAATATTACTATGATTAGGTGAGGCAATCATACATCGTTAGATATTTTTAAACTTATTTCCAATGTCCGCTTACATAAAGTTTATATTATTTAATTACATTAGCAAACAACTTGTTTAAATTATACCATTGTTTGTTTTTTTATAGTAAGACATATAAAATAGCGTTTATGTGAGAAATTATCCATAGAATAAACAATAAATCAGGATCTTTATCTTTATTATTACAATATATATATATTTAATCTTTATTAATAAAATTAGAATATCACTATGTGTAGAGGAAGCAATCATACATCATTAGAAATTTCCAAACCAATTACCTAATGGCCGCTCACAGAAAGTTTATATTATTTAATTAGATTACCAAAGAACAAGTTTAAATTATTCTATTGTTTATTTTTTTTTCCTTGGGGCCAGAATGGCCGAGTGGCTAGCGCTCTGGCGCTCAGTACCACAGGTTTCGGGTTCAAGTCTCGGCGGTGCCATGGATGTCTGTAGTGGTTCGGAATCCACTTTAAAACGTAGGTCCCGGTCCTATAAGGATCGTAGAGCGTTGCGGGGGCATTGTTACTCCGTGGCTTATCTTCAATTACACGAGTCCCCCTGGGTAATACAAAGTGAGTAATGTCTATGCAGCTCTTGCCTTAAGGCAAAAAAAAAAATATCTTAATATATACAAAATATCATATATGTAATAAAATTAAAAGGAATTAACAATAAATCAGAATCGGAAAAGTCATCAAATCTGGCTGATAAATTCAATCGCATCATCGTTCCATACAGAAAATTAAATCCAAGAAAATAACCTACACCAGAATTGCAAAATTATTATGGAACATTTGAAAGCTCAAATGTTTGATGAATCCTTCTGTATTTCGAATATATCGGGAAAAAGCAAAGTTCTTCGTTGATGAAAAACAAACGAAAACTTCAAATTTCCTTTGAGAGAAATATAAGAAATTTTTTTAGAATATTGGAAAAGTTTTAAATTTATTGATAAAAACAAATTTAATACATTCGGAATTAGGGTAGTATAATAGATTTTATAAAATGAAAGATTAATAATAACAAAAAAGACTTATTTTCAACCGTTAAATATGGCGTTGGAGTTATTATGATATAGTGCTATCGACAGCTTAAACGTAACTTATCCTTCAGTCAAAAACTTCTGTCTACAAAAGGACTTTAATATTTATTAGGATGGTGTTTCTAAGAATTATGCGCAAGCGTAATATAATTTATAGTATATAGTATAATATAATTTATATTATATAGCATAATATAATTTATATTATATAGCATAATATAATTTATATTAATAATAGAGTAATATAATTTATATTATTATATTTTTAATAACACTGTCAACTGGTCTTTGCAAATTAAATACTTAGGTGTTACTCTTAATAAATCCCTACATTTATTGTATGCATATTAATAATGTAAGAAAAATGTTAACTCTTTTGTTTGTATTTTTTACTCACTCATTTGTCAAAAATCAAAGCCCTCTATCACGAATAAAATACTAGTCTACATAAGAGGGTGGGCTGAAATGTTCATAGGCTGATGCATAGATGGTGCTACTAATATTACATACATATGACCTTTTTGTTAGCCCCTAACCTTCAAAAGACACATGTATAAATTTGAGAGCTGTTGCACTATTAGTATGTGAGTTATAACATTTTCAGTGAAGCAACTTTTGTAGTTTGAAAAATGGATAAAAAGGAATTTCGTCTGTTAATAAAGCATTGCTTTTTGGCGAAAAAAAATACTATTGAAGGCAAAAAAATAAACATTGTTCGGACTTTTCACCAGGAAAATCAGACGTAGAGAAGTGGTTTGCTAAATTTAAACGAGGCGCGGACGATGCACGCAGTGGACGCCCCAAAGAGGCTGTTACCGACGAAAACATCAAAAAAGTCCACAAAATACATTCTGATAACCGTAAAATGAAGGTTGATTGAGATAGCTGAGACCTCAAGATATCAAAGGAACGTGTTGGACATATCGTGAATGAATATTTGTATATGCGAAAGCTCTGTTCAAAGTGGGTGCCGCGCGAGCTCACAAATCGACCCAAAATAACAACGAATAGATGATTCTAAGCAGTGTTTGGAGCTCTTCAATCGTAATAAACCCGAATTTTTGCGTCGATACGGGACAATGATGAAACAGGGCTCCATCATTTCACACCGAGTCCAATCGACAGTCAGCCGAGTGGACTGCATTTGATGAACACTAAAAATGCTATAATTCACATACTAATAGTGCAACAGCTGTCAAATTTATACACGTGTCTTTTGAAGGTTAGGGCTAACTAAAAATCATATGGATCTAAAACTAATAGCGCCATCTATGTGTCAGCCTACGAACTGTTCAGCCCACCTGTTATATTGCATGTGTCCCACGATCATGCACGCAAGTCTTCTTTAAGACTCAGCAGCCAAATCAAATTAGAAATTGTTCAGAGACTTAAAAATAAAGTTCTCCGTTTACAAATTCACCTTGGTACTTCAGAAATGAGTGTATTATAATTTCTCTTGACCTTACCAGAATTAGACAATTCCCCTTAATACCTTTAAAATGTTTCATGACTCTATCCCTTTCACTGGCAATCCTGTACTTAGATTCCTTCCATTTTATGACATTACTCTATTTCAAAATAGAAAACGGTCTAGTACTGTTCTCATTATCCTCAGTTAGTGTTCTCTCCCTAATATTCTTTTTCTGAATTATCACAGAGCAAGCTTAGCTATTTGGCAATTTAATCATATTTTTCAATGTATTAATTATAATTTCCTAGTTTTAGTTTTGAATATATTCATATATGCTTTCTCCTTTTTTTTAAATTTTATATTGATATTAATAAAAGAAAAAAATAAAGACATAACTGTTCAATGGGCATAGACCATTTAATTGATGGTTTGTCGCTCTACGGTTATTTGTGTACACTTTAGGCTAATGAGACAATGGCCTACAGTTTAACGTGGATTCCGAACCACCAGGGAATACACCAAAGGCAATGCAATAAGACTGTTGCTGCTCCTCCGCCAAAAATCTTCCATTGATGTACCTAAGCATTTTTGCTGTTCTTAATAATTGAGTGTGGGGCTGATGGCCGCGTGGGTAGCGCTCTGGCAGTCGGTATCGCATGTTTTGAGTCCCATTAGTCCCACGGATGTTTGTAGTGGTTCGGAATTCACTTTAAACAGTAGTTCACGGTCTAACAGGATCGTAGAACTTTACAAGGATGTTGTTACTCTGCGTCCGTAGCCTATCTTCAAGCTACACGCACCTCCTGGGTAGTGCTAAGTGAGTAACGTCGGTGCAGCCCTTATGGCATAAAAAATATCGCGATCTAAGTATTTGCCAGCTGCATTAGGAAAAAATGATTGAATGTGATTATTTTTGACAACTGTAATGAAGTCATTAAAACGCCTTCTCAACCATCGGATAATCAATAGAGCCTATTTGGAAACAAACTTTAAAGTAGAATTCGAAAAAATACATTTCTTCAAAGCAGCATCTAAAATCTGTATTACAAAGAAGAATAAAATGAAATGTCTTGAAATTCTAAAAAATGAGTTGAAACAAAATAAAAGAGATTATAAAGTTTCTTATAGCTACTGAATATCAAACAAAGTAAAAAAAAAAAATGTTTGATAGGCAGTTCAAAAACTATTATTATCATGTGTGAACATGATGGTGTCCAGGTCAGAGATCCGTGTCGTCTACAAAAAGTAAAGTCATAAAAAAAGTCATAAAAAGAATATGTTATTATTTAAAACAGATTAATCCAGAAAAAAATAAAAAAAAAAATTAAGAATATAAAATATTATTTAAAACAGATTAATCTCCTCACCCAAACAACACGAGAAACTTTCATTTTTAAAAATTTTTATTTAAAATAAAGACTGATTTTCATTTGATTTTATTCTTGAGTTTATATTAAGTTATTATATTATGTTATTTTATTATTTAAAACTGGCACGAACTATGTGTTGCTAAACATAATGATTGACAAGTCACGCGCTCTGTAGTTCATTTTGAATTGTTTGGCTTTCAAAATATAAACAGATTCTTATTTCAACATCCTCAAAATAGTATCTAAGAATTAGTTTATTCTCGTAAAAGTTAATTTAACCATCACTTAACAGACTACTCTCTCTGAATAGGGTACTGCTTCTTGTATTATTTGAACAATTGCTTCTTTATAAAGTTCTAAAGTTATTAAGTTTTTATATTCCTATCGCTGTTAAATTTGATAGTTCTTGTGTGAATACTCTACTTTAGGTTTTCGATTTCACCAAGTCTCTTTTTCCGCGCCAAATGAAATCGCCAACCCCGCAGTATTTTGTAACCGCAGCGACTGTGTGTTTACAAGAGAACTTGGCTAAAACCATAAGGAAAAAAAAATTCCAGATAAATAAGAGGTACCCTAAAGTGCAGAAATTCCATTCTTATACTATTCTGACCAATTGCTTAATAAATTTCTTGGGTTATAGAACATTGGTATATTCTCATGTGTATTCGTTTAGTAAAGTATATTCACACATGATAAATTGAAATTCTTGAAAAGGATTTCATTTTTATACCTCTTATTTGACTTAAATGCCTTTATGTGAAAACTTTCGTAAGTTAAATATGTAAATAAAGTAAATCTTTTTATATTTTATTGCACTTGTAACGAATTTGTTATGAATAATTTAAAAAAAAATTAAAAAGTATATTTATATTAAAATTTTTCAAAGCATAGAGTTTCTTTGTTTTTTTTTTTAATAACATTTTGTCTAATAACTTGAATAAATAACTCTTCTATTTGGAAAACTTAATTGAAGCTTTTGCTTTGCGTAAAAGATTGCATTACTTTATCCAATTTAATACAACAGAAACAACGGATGATTGGAAAAAATTTAATGGAAAAATTGGCTGAAAGAGGCTGTTGCCAATTTTAGATTAAGAACTGGGAACGACTGCATGGAAGAACCTCTGGCCAAAGTAAGGAATGTGAACTCTGATATATGTGTTTTATGTACTAAAAGGCAGAGAGAATGAATAAGCCCATCTACTTGTTTGCTCGGGACTGGACACTTAACTTACTACGAAATGGTGATTTATATACTCTTTACTGGAGGCCTAGAGAAAACATGTCTTGATCACACGGACTTTTATTACGGTGCTTCTACACTCATGTCCATAAATTAAGGATAATGAAGTTCAGGCAAAGAAAGAGACAGAAGCAAAACAAATTTGACTTATTTGTAAAGTCTATTTATTAAACAAAAGGTAAAGACCAAAAAAGATGCTATATGTTAGACATACTTAATAAAAATTGCAATTTTTACACCCTGGAGCAAATTTCAAAAAGAACCTATTTACAAAAAACAGTATAACATGGTTAGTATGATGGTTAATCTGGAGTATGTCTCCCGGACGATGCAATACAGACCTTACAACGCCTAGGCATGCTGAGTATCAAATTATCAATCTGATCTTGGGGAATATTACACCACTCATCAAGCAACGCCCTCAAAGT
Organism: Caerostris extrusa; assembly: GCA_021605095.1. NCBI lineage: Eukaryota > Metazoa > Arthropoda > Arachnida > Araneae > Araneidae > Caerostris > Caerostris extrusa. The sequence goes on along the minus strand of BPLR01001350.1, from coordinate 41,366 downwards.
TCCGGTTGACAGGTGGGAGGGGCTTGACGGGCTGCAATTCGTCGGCCAAGTATAACCCACACATGCTCTATTGGATTCAAGTCCGGTGAGTATGCTGGCCAATCCATACGTGATATCCTCCAATTGAAGGCATTCGTCTACAAAGTTTGCACGGTGAGGACGGGCGTTGTCATCCATAAACAGAAATTCAGCACCCATGGCGTCCCGAAACAAACGTACATGTTGTTCCAGAATGACATCCCGATAGATGTGGCCTGTCATCGTTACACTCTGAACATGCAGGTCAGTTCTGGAACCAAGAATAATTCCTCCCCAAACCAGCCATCCTGCACCACCGTAACGGTGTCGTTCAATAGTGTTCTCTTGGTGGTAACGGGTACCTGGCGTTCTCCATATGAAAGTCAGACTGCAAACTAAACCAGGACTCGTCGGAAAACATCCCACAAGACAACTGTGGCGGTGTCCACAATGCATGCTCTCTACTGCAGGTTAGTCGCAGGCGACAGTGAGTTGCGGTAAGTGGAACACATCTGACAGGCCTACGAGTATATAGACCAATGTGCCCTAAGCGTCTGTACAAGGTCTGCCTTGAAACTGTCATACCGGTAGCTGAAGAGAGCTGACGACACAGGTCTGATGCTGTGCTCCGTCTGTTTCTTTTGCCAGTAACTGCTAAATACCGGTCCTCATTCGGCGTTGCTGTAACATCTTCTTGTGCTGTAACATCTACTCACATTACCATCATCTTGGAATCGTTGCCAAAGCCTGGAGATGAAACTCTTGGCGATTCCAAGTTCAACAATTTTACTTATTTGCCACCATTTCTTATATACCCCTCTCTTACACTCTCGTCATTGTGACGTACTATCCGCGCCATCTGATGGTTTCCTGTAATTTGCAAATTCTTCTTCAAGATGTGTGTGATAATTCTGCAGGTGAAATTTTTATTTTAGAGTTCAATTACTGTGTGATTCTGAATTATCCTTAATTTATGGAGATGAGTGTACCTTTGTAAATTTTTATCCTTAGAATATTCAATTTGTTTTTAATAGTTTTTAAAGCCTTTTGGTCAATTTTATTAAGAATTTCTGGTCTTTTCCTTTATAATTTTGATTTGTTTATATGTTCTTTTTGTTTCTACGGTAAGTGGCCAAATTTGTATGGATTGAGTTCCAACAAATTCATAGGTAAGAACAACAATAACAACAGAAACACTTAAAAAAAAATTAATTTAATACACCGTTAATGAAAATAAATTTAAAAGGACTTTTTTTATCTCCTTCTCACAATTCTAATAAAATAAAAATATCTGGCCGGTGGAACCACAGGCTTCATGTTTGAACCCTGACGGTGGCATGGATGTTTGTGAGTGGTTCGCAATCCACGTTAAACTGTAGGTACCGGCCTATTTAGCCTAAAGTGTGCACAAAATTACAGTAGAGTGACACATCAAATCCTACAAAAACGCTTTTAAGCTTGCTTAAAGCATTAATTCTGCGATCGTTCTTAACGTATTCTTATTTTTACTAAAAACAATAGCGACTATTCTACTGACCATAGAGACAACCCAAACCAAACCATTTGACAATTCAGCTTTGTTAAAGTAGCTTGACACATCAATTTTAATAAGAATATGGAATTAAAATATAAATATTTTATTCTATTTTACTAAAATATTCTTTTTTGTGCTCATTTAATTAAAAAAATTAGGTTGAATTAATCATGAACATCTAAAATTATACGGAAAATAGAAATTATTAATTACAACATAATATATAAAGAAAGAAATTCAAAATTCCTTAATTTAATCAGTTTCAGTTTTATCATTGTCAGTAATTTTTAAATACTATTGTGCCCAAAAAGTAAGAACAATTATGTTTTTTTTTTCAAAAACTCTTTATTTATTCTTCCAAATTTATTTCATCGCTTTCAAAGTAATCCCCTCCGGCTACAATGCACTTATGCCAACTTTTTTAAAATCCTCAAAGCATGCTAAAAAGTCATCGGCAAGGATGGCTTTCGAAGTGCACGGTGATTAACGTTGAATCTCTTCAATCGACACAAAACGGTGTTCCCGGAGTTGTTTTTTGAAATTTAGGGTAGAGCCAGAAGTCGCACGGTGCTAAACCAGGTGTATACAGTGGTTGTGGAACAATATGGGTTTCATTTTTGGCGAAACAGTCACGCAGAATCAATGCAGTGTGAGCAGGTGCAATCAGTGTTTTCGGTACCAATCGAGATTTGATGAATTTGAGGCCCAAAATGGAGTTGACCCTTCCTTTTGAAATTCCAACATCCTCAGCAAGATCTCTAATTGTAAATCGACGGTATGCAAGCACCCAATCTTTAATTTTTGGACGTGAGCTTCGTCGGTTGAGATTAATTGTTGACCAGAGGGCTCTTCTTCAATGCGTTCTCTGCATTCTTTGAACTGTTTATACCATTTGTAAACATTTCTTTCCGATATAGGAATGCTCACCGAATGCCTTCTAAGACATTCTATACGTTTCCGCAAACAAAATTAACTGCAAATTCTTTGCTCAATGAATTCAGACATTTAATAAATCGTCTGAATCAGTTTGAGCGTCTCACAAAGCCAAGCCTTACTCAAACTCTAATGAATATTTTGACGTCACATTTCACACAGATGTCAAGGACAGTGCCATCAATCTAAAACAGAAAAAAAAATTAAATTACATAGGACCTGAGAATTTTAAATTGAAAATTGGTCTTACTTTTTGGACACGGTATATTTGATAATCTTTAAGTTTGTATTTTAATTAATTGTCTTTCAAACTCTTTATAGTTATAGTGTACTTTAAACCAGTACAATATCATATTAACCCACGAAAATGATTACAATTTTATTAAAATAACCTATCTCCAAAACACAATGTACTTATTATATAATTTGTTCGATTTATATAATTAATAGAAGTATTTTTCATAATATTTAAGTTTGAAATCATTTAATTTCCCTTCAAAACGCATTATTATTTTTATAAATATTTTTATAACAAGATCTGCATCACATTTATAGAAACATTTCTTGGCCTATTAACCCATGATAATGATTGAAATTCAATTACAATAAACTTACCCCAAAGTACAATGTATACATATTGTATAATTTATTCTATTTGTATAATAAATAAACGCATTTTTGATAATGTTTAAGTTAGTATTTTATTTGATTGCCTTTCAGAACTTACTATTATTCAATTCCTTCTGTTAGCTCACACTCTCCCTATATATATCTTGTTCTAATTTTCAATCTTTCATAAAATACTTTTTATCCATCCATTCAAGTTCAAATACATTTTTAACTTGTAGTGGATGACACTGAATATTAATACAGTTTTTTCAAATATTAATTCAGCAATTAAATTTAATTAATTAATTTTAGTTTTTTTGTAGATTTAGTTGCATGTATCTACCAATAGATAGCGCCAGATAAACTTAAAAAAATGAATGGAGATTATTCATAAAGGACTTTCTGCAATAGAGTGGGAAAAAAAGGAGGAATTGACATTAAATTTTTTTTTTTTTTATATATTACTTGTTTTAATATTTTTTTATATTGCTTATTTTTTTTATATTACTGGTTGGCCCTCTAAGATATTAATCAGCATTTAAAATAATAATTTTTTTGTTATCTGTATCTATTCGCTGATATAATGTACCTTTAAGCAGAACAATATCATATTATCCCGTGATTATGATAACAAACCGATTAAAATAAACTTACCCCAAAGAACAATGTATACATATTGTATAATTTATTCTATTTGTATAATAAACAAGTAATATAAAAAAAAAAAATAAAGTGAATTCCTACTTTTTTTCCCACTCTATTGCAGGAAGTCCTTTATAAACATTTTCATTCATTTTTTAAATTTATATCTATTGGTAGATATATGCAACTTAAATCTAAAAAAAATAAAATTAATGAATTAAATTTAATTACTGAATTAATATTTAAAAAAACAGTATTAACATCCAGTGTCTTCCACTACAAGTTCCAAAAATGTATTTGAACTTGAGTGGGTGAATAAAAAGTATTTTATGAACGATTGAAAATTTGAACAAGATATATATATATATAGGGAGAGTGTGAGCTAATAGAAGGAATGAAATAAACGCATTTTTGATAATGTTTAAGTTAGTATTTTATTTGAATTCCTTTCAAAACTTATTATTATTTGATAATTATATTTAAAACAAAGATCTGCATCATATGCATAGAGGAATTTCTTGGCATGCTAGTTTTAATCATCATGTTTGTTACAACATGATGTTAAACTCTCTTCCAAGTTTCACAACTGCAACAGACTAAGATGCAGATCTCACGTAAACCGAGAATTAAATATCCTGCGAACTAATTCTTCCGCTTCAGTTCTTCTCCGGCCGCGAGTAATTTCCACGAAATACTGGCTGAGAAACTTCCGAGTTCACTGAAAACTGCTAAGTTATTTGTAATAGGTTTAAAACTTTCTGCAGCAAGATTTCTAGGAATGTAAGAATAATTTGAATGCTAAAAGAATGCTTTGAATATTATGCGTATTAAGAGAAAAAGAATACAGAAATATATACTTCTGTGTCCAAATAGTAAGACCAATTTTCGATTTAAAATTCCCGGGGCTTAAGGAATTTCAATTTTTCTTCTTTTTTAGGTTGCTGGCATTGTCCTTGGCATCTGTGTGAAATTTCACGTCAAAATATTCATTACTGTTTGAGTTACGCTTGGCTTTGTGAGACGCTAAGAATAATTCCAGCGATTTTTGAAATGTCTGAATTCAGTGCGCAAAGAACTTGCATTCAATTTTGTTTGCGGAAACGTATAGAATGTTGCAGAAGGCATTCGGTAAGCAAACTATATCGGAAAGAAATGTTTACAAGTGGTATAGACAGTGTAAAGAAGGCGGAGAACGTGTTGAAGACGAAGAACACTCTAGTCGACCATCCACCTCAATCGACGAAGCTTATGTCCAAAAATTAAAGATTTGGTGCTTGCAAGCCATGGATTTACAATTACAGACTTGGCTGATGATGTTGGAATTTCAAAAGGATCGGTCAATTCCATTTTGGGCCTCAAACGTGTCAAATCTCGATTGGTACCAAAAGCATTGAATGTGCCAATTCACACTACATTGATTCTTCATGACCTTTTCGCCAAAAATGAAACCTATATCATTCCACAACCGCCGTATTCACACCGTGCGACTTCTGGCTATTACCTAAACTAGTACCACATACTTCAGATTCGAATTTTGGACGTAGTATGGATGTCTTTTAGTGGTTCGAAATCCACTTTAAACTGTACGTCTAATTTGCCTAAAGTGTTCACAAAAATGACAGTAGAGCGACAAACAGAAACAAAACAAAAACAAAACAAATCTTGCAATTTTAAGAAAAGAAAAATATTTAATACAATTTTAAATTGATTGTAATTTTTCACAAATAATGCAGTATGGATTATAGATTTAATACATAGCATATTTTGAAAAAAAAATGATGAAAAACTATTTCTTTAGCTCAATAAATCCGAAAAAGGTTTCAAATAATTTCAACTTGTAATATAATTTTCTGCTTCATATTTATATACGATTTTAATAAAGAAAATTTTTATTACACAGCTGTCCCGTTAAAGAAAATCTTCTTATTAAAATTGAATTTTGAATTTTTCTTTGAATATTTTAATAAAATATTAATAATCTAGACATAGTGATATTCTAATTTTATTAATAATATTAAAATATCACTATCGCTAGATGAGGCAATCATGCATCGTTAGAAATTTCCAAACTAATTACCAATGCCGCTTACAGAAAATTTACATTATTTAATTAAATTCTCAAACAATTAGTTTGAATTATGGGAGTCTGATTGGCCGAGAGGCTACCGCTCTGGCGCTCGATGCAACATGTTTAGGTTCGAGTCCCGGCAGTGACATGGGTGTTTGTAATGGTTCAGAATCCACTTTAACTTGTATGTCCCGGTTTAACATGATCGTAGAGCTTTTCAGGGGCATCGTTGCTCCGTGTCCGTAGTTTATCTTACCTCCTACGTTACCGACATTACTCACTTAGCAATACCCAGGAGGGGCGCGTAGTTTGAAGGTAAGCTATGGACGCGGAGTAACAATATCCCCGCAACGTTCTACAATCCTATTAAATCGGAATCTAAGGTTTTAAAGTAGATTCCGAATCAGTACAAACATCCATAGGACCGAACCCGAAACCTGTTGCACAGAGCGCCAGAGTGGTAGCAACTCGGCCATTCAGGCTCCCTGAAGCAATTATACATCGTTAGAAATTTTCAGACTAATTACCAATGCCCGCTTACAGAAAGTGCATATTATTTATTTAGATTATATTAATTTAAATTATTCTATTGTTTATTTGTTGTCGTAAAACATATAAATAACGTATATGTAAGAAAATAACAATAGAATAAACAATAAATCAGGATCCAAAAGGCCATCAAAATTGTCTGATAAATTGAAGCCTATCATTGTCCTAAACAGAAAATTAAATCCAAGATAGCCGTCTACAAAAAAAACATACAGCAGAATTGCAAAATTATTATGGAACATGTGAAACTTCAAAAGTTTGATGAATCCTTCTATATTTCGAATATATCGGAGAAAGAATAGAAAGTTTTTCGTTGATGAAAAATCGAAATCTCAAATTTCATTTGCCTGAAATATAGAAAAACGTTATTTAGAATATCGGAAAAGTTTTAAGTTTATTGATGAAAAAAAAAATGAATACATTCGGAACTAGTGGTAGTATAATAGATTTTTAAAAATAAAAGAATTATAATAAAAATAGACTTATTTTCAACCGTTAAATAGGGCGTTGGAGTATGATGTTAAAATCTTAAACATAACTTATTCTTCAATTGAAAATCTCTGTCTACAGAAAGACTTCAATTGTTAATAGGATGATGTTCCCAAGAATACTTATTATTCTTAATGATTGAGTGTGATTATTTTACAACTGTAATGAAGTCCTTTAAATGCCACCTCAACTATCAGAGTTCAATAACGTCTCGCCTATACGGCTTCAAGAAGATGGCTACTTTTAAGTTCATGAAAATACATTAATTTTAATTTTTACTACATATTATATATATATATACAAAACTATGGCTTAATACAAAATTAATTACAAACAAAAATTAAAATTAAAGATTTAAATTTGATTCACAAATGCAAGTACAGTTCAATCCAAGGTCAGAGATTTTCAGAATTTTCGAGTCTACGACGAATCTAAACACGTGTCACACACTAAGAAACCACAAGGGGCTTACTTTGAAAAATAGACGGAAAATCCGGTCTGTTCAGTCACTTCAGAGAAAAGGAGAAAAACAAGACTCCATGTCGACTCGTCGCACAACTTTCTGTTCTTCACCAAAAAAGAACTCCTTTTAAAGACAATTCGTCAAGAATGAGGTCAGCTTTCCTCACTTCTTATTGAGTAGACATTTCTTAGCTGGTGGTTTATCACCCATCCTAATGAAACAACTCATGGTATAGTTAATTTTTAATATATAATTGTTTCGACCTGTGAAGGTCGCATAGAGGTTGGCTAATTTCCTGAGTTTCATTATACATAATATCGAACATCACGGATCAGATTTGGGCAACACGTTGTTCTCATTAGTACAAAACCCTTATTGCATGTAATATAACTACCCACAATACTGCTCGTCTGCTGTCAAATTTGAGTGACGGGTTGCTATTATGTACTTGTCAAAGAATATGCATTCCTCTCTTCTGGGAAAGAAATGCCACAACTCTTTCCGTGGGAAAAATGTTACATACCCAATAGAACATATTTGGAAAAAAAAATCAAAAAATTACATTTCCTCAAAGCAGCATTTAAAATCTGTATTAGAAGAAGAATAAAACGAAATGTGTCCTGAAATTCTAAAAAAAAAAATGAGTTGAATCAAAACCAAAGAGATTATAAAGTTTCTTATAGCTTCTGAGTATCCAACAAAGTAAAAAAAAATTGATTGATAAGCAGTTCAAAGACTTTTATTATCTGTTATCCAGGTTAGAGATCCGTGGCGTCTACAAAAAAAGTAAAGCCATAAAAATTGAAGCTAGAAAATAAAAAATAAATAAGAGTATAAGTTATTATTTAAAACAAATTAATCTCCTCTACAAAAAAAAAAAAAAAAAAAAAAAAAAAAATTCTTTTGAAACAAATTAATCAACACGAGAAATTTTCATTTTACAAATTTTTATTTCAAATTAACACGATTTTCATGTTATTTTATTCATGGGATTATATCATGTGATTATATTATGTTATTTTATTATTTAAAACTGGGACGAAATATGTGCTGCTAAACATAATGATTGACCCATATCAAGTCACTTGCTCTGTAGTTCATTTTGAATTGTCTGGCTTTCAAAAATATAAACAGTTTGCTGTTTCAATATTCTCAAAATAGTGTCTAAGGAATATTTTATGTTTATAAAAGTTAATTTATCCATTACTTAACAGACTTCTCTGTCTGAATTGTATAGTACTTCTTGTAGCATTTGCTTCTTCATAAAGTTCAAGTTATTAAATTTTGTTATAATCCTGTCGCTGTTAAATTTGATAGTTCTTGTGGGATTCTGCACTTTAGGGTACCTATTTCACCAAGTTTCTTTTCAGCGCCAAAGGAAATCGCTAAACACACAGTATATTGCAACCTCAGCAGCCATTTTGTTTGTTTAGGAGGCGACTTGGCGTTAACCGCAAGGGAAAAATTGCCAAATAAACAAGCGGTACCCTAAGTGCAGAACTCTTGTTCTTGTAGTGTTCTAACCAATTGCTTCATAAATTTCTTGGGTTATTTAACATTGGTATTCTCCCATGTGTGTCCGTCCAGTAAATAATGTTCACACATTATAATTTGAAATTCGTGAAAGGATTTCAGTTTTTTATACTTCTTATTTGATTTAGTTGCCTTTTATGGTAAAATTTTTGTAAGCAAATTAAAAAAAAGTAATTCCTTTCCTTTCCTGGCACTTATAACAAATTTATCAATAATTCAAAAAAAAAAAAAAATTGAAGTATATTAAATTAAAAACAAAACATTAAGTAAAAATTAAAAACAAAACATTTGCTTGTTTTGTTTAATAAATTTTTTATCTAATAACTTGTATAAATAGCACTTCTATATGAAAAAGCTATGAAGCTTTGCATAAAAAAAAATTTGCATTTCTTTTATCAAGTTTAATACAACAGAAACAGGGGATGACTGGAAAAAAGTTAGTGGAAAATCTGTTATAGAAGCTGTTGCCAAATTTAGATCAAAAAACTGGACACCACAGGGGGACTGGTCGAACATCTGGCCAAAATAGGGAATGGCAAAATAGGGCCGTGTTTTATGTTAAGACAGAGAAAATGAATAAGACCCACCTACTTGTTTGCTCGGGAATGGACTCTAACAACAAAATGGTGATTTGCGTACTCTTTACTGGAGGGTCAGAGAAAACACGTTTTAAATTTTTATCCATAGTATACAGTTTTTAAGGCCTTTTGATCGTTTTTCTTAAGAATGTATGGTCTTTTCTCTTTGTAATTTTAATTTGTTTAGGTATTCTTTTTAGTTTATACGGTAAGTGACCAAATTTGTTAGGATTAAGTTTCATAAAAGTCATAAGTAACAACAACAACAGAAACATTTAAAATAAAAATTAATTTGCCACACTTTTTATGAAAATAAATTTAAAAGGACTTTTTAATATCCTTCTGACAATTATAATAAAATATAAACCTCTGGACGTTGCAACCACAGGCTTCATGTTCGAATCATGGCGGCGGCATGGATGCTTGTTAGTGGTGTGGAATCCACGTTAAAATGTAAGACCCGGTCAAATTATATCATATTGCCCGGTCATATTGTAGGCACAATATGCACAAAATGACCGTAGAGCAAAACCAAACCAAAACAGTTGACAACTCAGCTTTGTTAAAATGTTTTACTCAACAATTTTAATGAAAATATGGAATTAAAATAAAAATATTTTATAGTTATTGTTCTAATGCAAATAGCAATACAGTAACAATCAATCTTTTGCCATAAGCAAGGACTGCACCACTGTTACTCATTTAGAACTACTTAGGGGCACGCTTAGCTTTAAGATATGCTACAGACACTAGTAACACTACCTCCACAAGGCTCTACGATCCTATTACACAGAGACCTACTGTTTTTTAAAATTACTATTTTATTTATAAAAAAAAAATTTTAAATAAAAAATAAAAAAAATTATTAATAAAATAAAAACTCATTTTTAATTTTATTTATAAAATGAATATTTTATAGTATTTTACTAAAAATTCCTTTTTTTTCTAATTTATTTAAAAAAATATTTTAAATTAAGAACAAACATTTAAAATTATATGAATTACAACAAAATACATACAGAAAGAAATTAAAAATTCATTAATTTAATCAATTCCAGTTGTATAATTGTCTGAAGTAATTTTGAAATATACTTATTGCTGTATTCTTTTTCTCTTAATATGCATCTCTTAATATGCATATTCAAAGCATTCTTTTAGCATTCAAATTATTCTTACATTCCTAGAAATCTTGCTGCAGAAAGTTTTAAACCTATTACAAATAACTTAGCAGTTTTCGGTGAACTTGGAAGTTTCTCAACCAGTATTTCGTGGAAATTACTCGCAGTCTAAAGAGAAGAACTGAAGCAGAAGAATTAGTTTGCAGGATATTTAATTCTCGGTTTACGTGAGATCTGCATCTTAGTCCGCTGCAGTTGTGAAACTTGGAAGAGAGTTTAACATTGTTACAACATGATGATTAAAACTAGCATGCCAAGAAATTCCTCTATGAATGTGATGTAGATCTTTGCTTTAAAACTAATTATCAAATAATAATAAGTTTTGAAAGGTAATTAAATGAAATACAAACTTAAACATTATCAACAATACGAAGAATAGGTTTATTTATTATATAAATTTAATAAATTGTACATTATGTAGACAATGTGCTTTGGAGTACAATTTCAATTGAATTGCAATTATTATCATGGGCTTATATGATATTGTTCTGGCTTAAGGTCCATGATATCACAGAATAAGTGCAGTTAACAAAGAAATACAGCAAAAACTATTATTTAAAATATCAATTAATCTCTTCAATAGCTATTAAAATTTAAAAATATTCCAGTTTTATATTCTCTAGATTTATATTTTCTAGTTTTATATTCCAGTTTTATATTCTCTAGTTTTATATTCCAGTTTTATATTCTCTAATTTTATATATACCAGTTTTATGCTCTCAATCTTTATAATGTTTTATATTCTCTAGTTTTATATTCCAGATATATATTCCACTTATATTCCACTTATACTCAATTTTTATATTCTGTAATTTTTATATTCTGTAATTTTATATTCGTTTTATATTCTGCAATTTTATATTGTTTTATATTCTCTAGTTTTATACTTCAGTTTGATATTCTCTAGATTTATATTCCAGATTTATATTCTCTAATTTTATATTCCAGTTTTATATTATCTATTTTTATATTCCAGATTTATATTCTCTAGTTTTATATTCCAGATTTATATTCTCTAGTATTATATTCTTTTTTTTATATTCTCTTCAAGACATGTATTCTTTCTGGAGAATCATTTTTTTTGTTTCTATTGATATATAAGTGTCGTATTTAAATAAAAAAAACTTAAACGGATTCAAATAAGCGGTAGAGAGCATCTCATTTGGGAGAGAGAGGAGAAAAATTGGTTCAAAAAATGTTGCTTTCACTTCTTAACAATGAAATAAAAGAAACACAAACAGGTTTTCACAGTCTCACAGTTGCGTTTTCCATCACATCGTCTTATTTCCACCACATAACTTTCATTGCTAAGTACTGAGAGAGAAGGCTCAACAATAAGTTCCTTGGGTCTAAAGTCCCTCAGATACTTTTCCTGGCTCAGTAAGTTATATTAGCTCTATGAGCGAAGAAATCACAGAGCTTCTAGGAAGTGGTCTGAGCCTTTCAAAGACTTGTCCAGTAATAGGCTATTTATGGACTAAATTCCGTCAGCCACTTTTACTGGAGAGTGTTGTCCATTTTTCGGAACGAAGTGCTTACTCTTTTGGCAAATAATATAAGTCAGTATTTGGAAGAAGTATTAAGTATTTGAAAATAGACTTTCCAACCGTATGGTGGTTTTTTTGCTTTGGAGAACTATGGCTGAGACAGTAATTCGTAAAAAAATCCCATTAAAAAACGAAAAAGGCACAGGACTCACCAAATGTCGTTGTCTTAATGTGTGAAAACATTTATGTGAACAGATTTGCAGGAGAAACGAGTGTAGATTTTAGGGTAGTGGATGAAATAAGGAAACAAGGAATGAATGAATGGTGTAGACATTTATTGAAACAATAAATGTATACACCATTTATTGTTTCAATAAATATACAGTTATAATATGCTGCACATCATTTATGTCGGTAGCTCAATGGCCCGCAACTTTTAGTAAGCGGTATTGGCGTTCCAAGAAATTTAGAAATTAATAGAACTTTATTGAAAAGTTATATAAGTAGACATTTATTGAAACAATAGATGTCTACACCATTGCGCTTAGTACGAGTAGCGCCTTTGAGCTAATGGTTATAAATGATGTGCAGCATATTATAACTGCATATTTATTGAAACAATAAATGGAGTAGATATTTATTGTTTCAATAAATGTCTACACCATTCATTTATTCGATTATTTATTCCATCCATTAACATCCACTTTCCTACTTGATTCTCCTGCAAACCTGTTCAAAGGAATATTTCACACAACAACATAGTCTACATCCCTGTGTCTTCCAGCAGTTATAATATCCTGCACCTCATTTATATCCATTATCTCAATGAAGTTACTCATACTATTGTGTGAAAAAGTAAGACCAATTTTCCATTTAAAATTCCCGAGGCTTATGGAATTTCAAGGAATTTATGGAATTTTTTTATGTTGCTGGCGCTGTTCTTGACATCTGTGTGAAATTTGAAGTTAACATATTCATTAAAATTTCAGTTACGCTTGACTCTGTGAGACGCTACAACTGATTTCGGCGATTTTTGAAATTTCTGAATTAATTGAGCAAAGATCTGGCATTCAATTTTGTTTGCGGAAATGTATAGAATGTTGCAGAAAGTATTCGGTGATCATTCCTATATCGAAAAGAAATGTTTAGAAGTGGCATAAACAGTTCAAAGAAGGCAGAGAACGCGTAGAAGACGAAGAGCCATCTGGTCGACCATCAACCTCAACCGCCGAAGCTCACGTCCAAAATCTTAAAGATTTGGTGCTTGCAAACCGTCAATTTACAATTAAAGACCATGCTGATGATGTTGGAATTGCAAAAGGATCGATCAATTCCATTTTAGGCCTCAAATTTCAATTGGTACCGTAAAGACTGAATGCGCCAGCTCACAGTGCATTGATTCTTCGTGACGTTTTCGCCAAAAATGAAACCCATATTGTTCCACAACCACCGTATTCACACCGTGCGACTTTTGGCTATTCCCTAAACTCAAAAGACCACTCCGGGGACACCGTTTTTAGTCGACTGAAGAGATTCATCGATGAATCGCCACGCGCTTTGAAGGTCATGCCTGCCGATGACATTACATGCATTCCTGCATGCATTGAAGATTGAAAAAGTTTTCATAAATGCATTGTGTCCGGAGGGGATTACTTTGAAGGCGATGTAATCAATTTGGAAGAATAAATAAAGAGTTTTTGAAAAAAATAATTGGTTTTACTTTTTGGCACAGGAGTATACTATAACAGAACCATATAAAAATTGATTTCTGATCACGATGACTTGTCAGCTTTCGTATAGAATTGCTTAACCTTTAAAAGTACAATAGCCATGTTTATATACAATATAAGGGTATTTATTAATTCAGTTGGCAACAAACTCTGTGATTTGCCAAAGCAGTTTGAAGATCATCATGGTTTGAGAAGGCTTGTTATACAGCAATACCTGAGAGTATCACAAAACATACTCAATCGAATTCAATCAATTCGGGGAATTTCGAGCCAACGATGCACTCAATAATATAATCACAAAGGTATTTCACCATCAATTGAGCTCAGTGTCTTCGTGCGTGTTGTATCACTGATGCTGTTTTAGGTTTTGAATAAAATCCTACTTAAAGAATGCATACAAATGCTAACTACATAAGTAGCATACACTGAGGATTGAAAAAAAGTTGGCACAAGGGCATTGTGTCCGGAGGGAATTATTTTGAAAGCGCTGAAATGAATTTGGAAGAATAAATAAAAAGTTTTTGAAAAAAACAAAATTGGTCTTACTTTTTGGGCACAGTAGTACACATACCTTGAATACTTTTAACACAAATATAGAGATCTTATTCAACAGTTTTGTCTATGTCTAAAAAAATAAACCCGTCGAATTTATCAAACAAAATGAAAACCGAAAAACTCCATTCTTTAAACATTTCTCACAAAAGACCAAACGATACTGGAAACACCTGCGGCCCATTTTAGTCTCCTACGTGATCAACCCTTCACCCATCCCTTCAGCTCACTCAGTCTTATCTCCCTTCCCCACCCCCACCCCCTTTGCACACCCATATTCAGACGATCACCCCGTAAACTCAGTGTATTCTTTCAGAAACACGAAAAACCCTTCGTACAGTTTTCAGACGATATTCGTTTTTCAAGACAGCTTTAAGATAAAGTAGGAGTTATTTTCTTTTTTTAAAAGAATCGTTTGGGATTTTTAAAGGGATGGAAAACTGGGTAGGGATATAATGTTCGACAAAAAAATTTTTTTACGAGCAACTCAGATTTTCAAGTCATCCTTTTATAGGTCGTAGTAAATATAAATTGCCGGGGAATTCCATATTTTTAAGTTCTACTTCCTGTCATAGAGGTTTTTCCCTATAGAGATTAGAGTAGATTAAAAAAAAATAAATAGTAGTAAAAAGAAACTTTTCGCTAAGCCCCAGTTTTATACATCATTTATGAAATCGTAAGAATATGTTAACGTTTTGGAATAGTTAGAGATTTATAACTGTAAAGGTTTAGAGAAAAATAATAACTACATAAAACTACTTCATAAAAATAAAATATAACAATTCGAAAAACAAAATGAAATTAAAGTTAATTTAACTATGGAAAACGTTAGGAAAATACCTAGCTAAATAGTAAAGGACAATACACGAAACTAAAAAAGAAAATTTCTTCTAAACTCTAGCGTAAAAATATATGTATATGTTCGGAATCGCAGTATTTTAATGCTAAAAAGTTGCGATAAAGGAATTTAAAGACAGGCTTAATGAAATATAAATAAATTTAAACATGCTTTACAATCCATAATTTTCAGGATTCTATTTTAAGAAGAACCAAGTTCCAACGGGATGGTATGCCTGCTTGCTTCCGACACAAATAAATGTCAGAGATTACTTTTTTTGCTACTTGCAGAAATGATTAGATAGCTAAAAATGGATGCGCTTTTAGGCAATCAATCTCGATTACCACAGTCATGCTGCATATGCTTATGGAGAATTAAATTCAACTACCTACAACACCAAGAAATAAAAATGTTTATAAACTATAGTAGTGTGTTTATTTAACTATAGTAAACTATAGTAGTATGTTTTTAACTATACTTTTAGTGTGTATAAACTAAAAAATATGCATACGTTCATAATCGCAGTATTTTAATGCTAAAAGATTTGAAAACCGAATTTAAAAACAGGCTAAATGAAATATAAATCACAAAAATTTAAATTAATACTAATTAAAATTAAAAATTTTTAAATAATTTAATAATTAATAATTTTTAATTAAATTAATAAATTGTTAAATTTAAAAATACTTTACAATCCATAATTTTCAGGATTCTATTTTAAAGAGAATCAGGTTCCAACGGGATGGTGTGCCTGCTTGCTTACGGCACTAATAACTAACGTCATAAATTATTTTTTACTACGTATAGAAGTGATTAGATAGGTAAATATGGATGTGTTTTTAAGCTATCATTCACAACTACCACAATCATAATAAAATAAACCCTTTCCGTATCACTTTTTCGTAGCCTCATTACAGGATCCATTTCAAACTTAGTAAGCTGGTATATTAGCTTTTTCGTATCCTTAAAGACATTCTCGATTCAAGTCTAACACATAAAAGCCCAATTCGGAAGAAAAATAACGCTCACGAATTTTATATCTCGTATTTAAAGCAAACGTGATTTTTATGTTCATAATGGGGCTATTAGTGTCACTTTTATTCGTTTAGCTCGAAATTTGAATAGACGGCATCATTCAGGTGTGTAAACACACCTCTCAAATTTTATTTACCTAACACGACTTCTTGATGGGAGTTTATTATTACATAGAAAATATTTTTAAAAATACACGGAAAGATCAATCTTGTAAGTCATATAAAAATCAGCATTACAAAGCTCACGTCCAAAAATTAAATATTTGGTGCTTGCAAACCGTTGATTTACAATTAGAGACCTTGTCGTTCCATAACCACCGTATTTACACCGTGCGACTTCTGGCAATTCCCTGAACATAAAATACCACTCCGGGGGCATGGTTTTGAGTCGAATGAAGAGATTCAACGTGATCGCAGCGGGCTTTGAAGGCCATCCCGGCCGATAACTTTTTAGGATGCATTGAGGATTGGAAAAAAAGTTGGCATAAGTGCATTGTGTCCGGAAGGGATTATTTTGAAGGCGATGAAATAAATTTGGAAGAATAAATAAAGAGTTTCTGAAAAAAAAAAAAACTAATAATGAAAACTAATGAAAAATAAACTTGGTGTTACTTTTTGGTCAAAGTTGTAATTGTATGTTATTTGCAAAAAGTTTAATTTGTTGTTTTTTTAAAACTTTGGAAATAATGTAAGAAACATTTAAGCTACATTTTAATAAACAGCATTTTTTTTAAATTTGTATTTATTTTTTTACATTTTTGCAAGCTACAATTTATTTTAGTATTGTATTAGATTACGATATTTTTATGCTTATATTAAATAAAATATCAAAATTTTCTTTTTCAGAATCCAGTGAAAAAAATGAAAATGTATCCTGCATTTTCTACTATTTAACTTATAAAATATCTAAGTATTAAAAAGAAAATCATGTGTTTTCTTTTCCTAATCAATTTATTACATAATAATTTAAATTTTGTAATTTGCATGCATTCATGTTCAGTCAAAACATGGCAAATATTTTTGAAATTACAAACAACAAAATGGATTTCTCCGTGAGATCCATTTTGTCAGTCATCTACGAATTAACATTACAAAATTTCTTATGAATTTTAGGTAGCTCACAGTAAAAATATGTAATCTGCTAGCATTTTATTTTATTGTTTTTTCAGCGCTTAAAAATAGAGTAAGAAATATTTAAGACACATTTTATTTTATTACAAACCCCATTAATACTATTATACATTAATACACATTATTACTACTTATAATACTTATACTATTATTATTATTTACTACTTATAATTTAAGCTATTTAACACTTAAACACTATTTAACACATAGCTTTAAAAATATTAATATATAATCATTAGCAAATCTAATAAAATATCAATATAAAATCATTTATTAGCAAATCTAATAAAATATCAATATAAAATCATTTATTACCAAATCTAATAAAATATTAATATATAATCATTTATTAGCAAATCAAATAAAATATCAATATATAAATCATTTATTATAAGTCTAATAAAATAAATATATATTCATTTATTAGCAAATCTAATAAAATAAAAATATATAATCATTTATTATAAATCTAATAAAATATCAATGTATACTCATTTATTATCAAATCTAATAAAATAAAATATATAATCATTTATTAGAAAATCTAATAAAATAGCAATATATAATCATTTATTAGCAAATCTAATGAAATATCAATACATAATCATTTATTAAAAAATCTAATGAAATATCAATATATAATCATTTATTAGTAAATGTAATAAAATCATTTATTAACAAATCTAATAAAATATCATGCATTGTGTCCGA
Organism: Caerostris extrusa; assembly: GCA_021605095.1. Taxonomy (NCBI): domain Eukaryota; kingdom Metazoa; phylum Arthropoda; class Arachnida; order Araneae; family Araneidae; genus Caerostris; species Caerostris extrusa. Next base: position 23,289 of record BPLR01001350.1, on the reverse strand, counting down.
GTGGATTATTTTGAAGGCAACGAAATAAATTTGAAAGAATAAATAAAGAGTTTTTGAAAAAGAAATAATTGGTCATACTTTTGTGGGCGCAGTAGTATAATCATTTATTGGCAAATATATAAAATATCATAATCATTTATTAGCAAATCAAAATATAATCATTTATTATAAATATAAAATATATAATTCATTTATTAGCAAATCTAATAAAATAAAAATCATTTATTAGTCTAATAAAATATCAATGTATACTATTATTTAAATCGAATAAAATATCAATATATAATCATTTATTAGAAAATCTAATGAAATGTTAATATATAATCATTTATTAGCAAATCTAATAAAATATCAATACATAATCATTTATTAAAAAATCTATTGAAATATCAATGTATACTCATTTATTGGTAAATGTAATAAAATCATTTATTAACAAATCTAATAAAATATCATGCATTGTGTCCGAGTGGATTACTTTGAAGGCAATGAAAGAATAAATAAAGAGTTTTTGAAAAAGAAATAATTGGTCATACTTTGTGGGCGCAGTAGTATAATCATTTGTTGGCAAATCTAAAATAAAATATCAATATATTAATAAATCATTTATTAGCAAATCTAATAAAAACAATATATAATCATTTATTAGTAAATATAATAAAATATCAATATAAAATCATTTATTAGCAAATTTAATATTAACAAATCTAATAAAATTATAAGCAAATCTAATAAATTATTTTTTATATTTATTAATTAATACATATTTTATGTAAATTATATGTACAAGAAAATATGTTCGGTTTTTATCATGTACTTAAATGGCTGAAACCAAAATTACTTTCTCGTGAATCACTAGTAATTATTACGATCTTTAAATTTTGTAATCAACATTCTTTCACGTTCAATCTAAACAAATTAATTATTTTCTAAAACCGAAAAATACTTTATGAATGGTTGGAGAATTTTTTAAAGCAATTTTATTGTTTTTAAACGAGCAAAATAAATCTAACATGATGTAGAACAATCTTTACAAATTCTTCTCTTTAAGAATCTATATCTTGTGAAATTAATTTTTGCGATGCAAAACATTTTATCCATAAAAATGTTTAAAAGCATTTCATTTTCCCCCGAAGACAAAGCAAAATTAATTTTAAAAACTCTTCTTTAGAAATATTTGTATTTTTCTAGTGCACCGAAAGCAATTTTTAATCTCTGTTTTGAAAGGAAAGACAAATAAAAAAAAAAAACTACCGTTTTCGTTGAGATGCTGACCACCAGATGGCGCTCCACCATAAAAATCGTTTTCAACAGGCAGACGATCCGTGTTTTCTCACACAACATATCCGAGAGAACTGCCAGCTACTCGATACGCTAATCTCAGGAGCAATGTTACTTGCTACTTGACGTTCGATTTCGATAAAGACTTTATGAGATGATATGGACATTTTACAATCAAATTTGTTATAAAAATTTCCTGCAAAGTAAGAATGAAGAAAAGAACTTTTAAATATGGTAAGTCATTTTTTTTTTTAATTATTTTTATTATTTTAAAAAAATATGATTTTAAACTATAAAAATTATGATTGGAAAATCATTATTGCCACATTTTATTAAATACAACAGTTGTATATGTTTTTATTTGAATTTCAATTTTTATAAGCGTATGCAATTTTTGTACTTTATTATTTTCGCTCAGTATTAGTAACTTAAAAATTTAACAAATTTATTAGAAAATCGAATTTTATATTTAATATTTTTTATTATCTTCAAAATTTTTCGTATTGATTAAGTTTAAAAATTTTTTTATATATATTTTTTGAAAATATTACAGGAGAAAAAAAAAAAATCTAAGAATGTAAGTAAAAGTAAAAAGAATGTAAGTAAATTTTTTTTTAAATTATTTTTATTATTTTTTTTAAAATTATTTTATTATTTTTTTAAAAATATTATTTTAAGCTATAAAAATAATAAATAAGAAATAGGTTTGGAAAATCTTTAATGCCACTTTTTATTAAAGATAACAGTTGTATTTAGTTTTATTTGTATTTAAATTTCTTAAAAATATGTGCAATTTTTGACAGTGTTATTCTCGGTCAGAATTTTTAAATTAAAAATTTATTGGAAAATTTAATTTAGAACTTTATATTTTTCCTTAGCTACAAAAATTTTTATATTCATTAAGATTTTAATTTTTTAAAAAAAATATTACAGGAGATTAAAAATTTTAAATATATTTATAAAAAATTTTTTAAATATATTTTTTATTTTTATTTAAAATTGTGTGCAATTTTTATATATTTTAATATTTCATAAAAATGTTTGGAAAATCATAATATTCTTAAGCTTCAACATTTTTCATATTGATTAAGTTATTTAAATTTTTTTTCGTTTTTTTTAAATATTGCAATAGATCAAGATTCATAAATTTTAAAATTATTTATTTTTTCTTCGGCTACTTAAATATCTAATGTCATATTTTAATAAATACAACAATAGTACATATTTTTATTTGCATTTAATTTTTTTTTAAATATGTTTTATTTAAGTATTTTCGGTCAGAGTTTTTAAAATTAAAAATGTAACTAAAAATTTATTAGAAAATCGATTTTAATATTTCAAATTTTTTTCATTAGTTTCAACATTTTTATATTGATTAAGTTATTTAAATTTTTTTTTCTGTTTTTTAAAAATATTGCAATCGATCAAATGTTCTTAAAATTTTTTAATGCAAACAACATTTATATTTGGCCAGTATTTTTAAAATTAGAAATTTATTCGAAAATTAAATTTAATATTTCATATTTTTCATTAGCAACAATTTTTTTTATATTGGTTAAGTTCTTTAAAAAAATTTTCTATTTTTTAAAAATATTGCAGAATATCAAAAGTTATTGAATACTTTAACGAAAATAACTTTTATTTTCATAAATTTTTAAATTGTTTATTTTTCCTTTGGCTATTTAAATATTTAAATATTTAATGTCCCATTTTAATAAATACAACGCTTGTATATATTTTTATTTGTATTTAAATTTTTAAATATACGTACAATTTTTGAACTTTATTATTTCAGTCACTATTGTTAAATGAAAATTTTAACTAAAATTTTATTTTAAAATAGGTTTTTAATATTTTTACTTAGCTGCAAAAATGTTTATATTGATTAAGTTATTTTAAATTTTGTTTTATATAGTTTTTTTAAATATTACAGGAAATTAGAAATTCTTAAAAATTTTAACGCAGACGACTTTAATTTTCATAAATTTTAAAGTTATTTATTTTTCCTTTGGTTACTTAAATATTTAATGTCGCATTTTACTATATACAACAGTTGTATACATTTTAATTTGTATTTAATTTTTTTTTTAAATGTGTGCAATTTTTGAACTTTATTATTTCGGGCAATATTTTTAAATTAAAAATTTAACTAAAAATATTTTAGAAAATTAGTTTTCATGTTTTTCATTAGATTCAAAATTTTATATATTGATTAAGTTATTTAAAAATGTATTTCTATTTTTTAAAAATATTGCAAGAGATCAAAAGTTCTTAAATATTTTTAATGCAAACAACTTTTTTTTCAGAAATTTTAAAATTGTTAATTTTTCATTCGATTTACTTAAATATTTAATGATTTTTAAAAAAATAAAATTTTTATTGTTTAACCTAAATTTTCCAAATAATTTTTGAGTTCTTATATTAATTAATAAGAATAACTTTTTTTGATCAACATTTTAATTTTTATTCAGTTTCTATCTAACTCAAAGTGAACATATATCATAATTAAATATATATATAAATATTATTACAATTGTATATTTATATCTATATAATTTTTTTCAATAATCGTAAAAAATGGAATATATATAGGAATTTATTTTTACTTGAAAATAATTTGACACGAATATATTTAAAGCAACTAATCTACGTCACATTATTATATTATTATAGTATATACTTTTTAGTTAGATTTACTGAAGTATATAATTTAGATATTTCTCAAAAAATTGAATTATTTCTTTTATATTTCTTCATTAATATATTTAATCGTCGACAAAGTAAATAGCATTAATTTAAGTTTTAGCTATGCATTATTATTTAGGTTATAACTATTTTATATTTTTATTTCAAGATAATTTTATTATTACAATTACGGTATAATATATATTAATACAATACATTAATATATATTATGATTATATATGCATATGAAATTACTGCAGCGTGATAACCTGTGATGTGTACAAATTTAGAGTAATTATATATTAATCGATATATTCTATTATTAACATATGTTAAAGTGCCTGTAGTTATTGTAAGCATAAATTACATCAACGCCATATAATCTCAATGTATTATTATGAAAAATTTGCATCATTATAATTAGGAGTTATATCAATAAAGATATAAAAAAATTTAACAAATAATTTTTTTTTAAATGTAAAATTCTTGTTTAAATTTGCAATTTTTGATTCATAATTTAAATAAAGAATTCATTATAGAACAGAACGAAATACAATTGAAAAAAATTTGTTATTCTTGTACAAATTGTGGTTTTTTTTTTTTAATTCCTGAGATCTTCTTCACTCGCAGTTGTGGCAAAAGACACCCTCCGGAAACGGGTCATCTCGTTGGATAATTTAAATCCGGTCAGGTGCAGAGACCAAAATCACTTTCCAAGGGACGCACATAGAATATAATCTAACATATACAATAATTATATAGAATTTTGCCATAAAAATATTTACTTTTTTAAAAGATATTGTTCATATTGACACGACACTTTTTTATTGTTTGGTTTTTTAAAAATTTCAATCGCTTATTGAATGTTGTTATGTATGGAGGCAGTTTATTATCTTCCTGGAGATCATTAGGGGTTGCAGCCGACATTACAGTGAAGAATAGTAGAAAACCCAGAAACTCCTACTACATAGCCTTCTTCTTCTTCCGTCTATTTACTGGCAGAATTTGAGACAGGAGATATTTTTTTACGGGGTAGAGTTGTCAGCCAACGCTCTACAGTCAACTGCATAGCCTAATTTATAAGAAATTACGTGCGGGACTGAATGGCGGCCGAGTGGTTAGCACTCTGGCGCTCGGTACCACAGGTTTCGGGTTCGAGTCCCGGCGGTGCCATGGATGTTTGTAGTGGTTCGGAATCCACTTTCAACCGTAGTTCCCGGTCCTAATAGGATCGTAGAGCGTTGCGGGGGCATTGTTATTCCGCGTCCGTACCTTCAAGTCACACGCACCCTCTCGGTAGTGCTTAGTGAGTAACGTCTGTGCAGCGCTTGCCTTAAGGCATCCAAGACCAAGCTTTCTAAGTGTTTGCCAGCTGCATTAGAAAGAAAAAAATAATAAATTACGTTGCCACTAGCGTCGATGAATCTCCTCGTTTCTGGAAGCAGTGGATGTTTCTAGGTGACGAGGTCACCAGCGGATTTGAACTTGAGTACTATTGAATTGCGTTCATTACCAGTGGTCCACTAATCAGGCTACTATATTTTAGTGGTATATCAGTGGGCTTTATATTCTATTTATGCATGCCATGTATAACTCATCGATAAAGAAATTTTTTCTGAAAAGATTTTTTATAGTTAATTGCACGCGTTTGTAAGTTGTATGAGAAGGAAACCAAAAGTTCTCGACAAACAACCTGGTTTTGAAATACGAGACGTTTATACACATGGTCACAATAGCCATTAAAGTTCTTCTCGGTTTTGAAAGCAGTGACTGCAACAGACGTCGTAATGAATTTGAATCTGAAAACTCTTGCAGGCTTTCTGCTCGTCTTACTACTATGATATTTACAGCTCAAAAATATCTATAAAATATATCTGGATTTCCTCTGTTTTGTGAAACGTAAATAGGAAAAAAAAAATTTAAGAGTACCAGTAATTTTTAAAAAAAAATTCGATCATTGATTAAAACAAATCCTTAATAAAAAGATCCTTGATTAAAAAAATCCGTTTTAAATCCGAAAATTAGTGTTTTCGTTCATCGGACTTCAATCTGGTTCACCAATGACTCCAACGGACTGACAGCGGCCTGATGGCCAAGTGTCTAGCGCTCTGGCTTTGGTGCCAAAGACTTCAGGTTCGATTCCTGGCGGTGGCATGGATGGTGTCAATGGTTCGGAATCCACGTTAAGCTGTAAGTCCTGGTTTAATTACTCTAAAGTGAGCAAAAAATAACAGCACAAACCAAACCAAAGCATTGACAGTCAAACTATATGTTAAAACATATCTACCAATTCTTAATTTTGAAAACTACAAGAAAAATCTAAATCAATAACATCCTCTAGGCGTTGCTTTTGTTTAATAAAATTTTTTTAAAAATAAACTAATTTATATTATTTAAATCTTTCAAACTTGTATAAACATTTAATATAAAATTTTCAATTCATATCTAGTATGATTATTATTAATCACTTATTGAACATCAGTGAGCTTTATCTTATACATCACACAGAAATGGGGATACGTTTATTCAGATTAATTACAAAGATGCCAATAGGTCAAGACAACTTGAATCGACTTAACAAGTGCTTGATCTCAAAGACTGTCGCTGAAATATGCATTTATTAGACAGAATTTCGATAAAAGCATTGGCTGTGAAAATTTTAGTAGCTTATGGTCATGAAATCCTTTATAAAACAGAAAGGAGAAAATCGTATATTATTATTTCGTTGCGGGCCTGAATGGCCGACCGGCTAGCGCTCTGGCGCTCGGTACCACAGGTTTCGGGTTCGAGTCCCGGTGGTGCCATGGATGTTTGTAGTGGCTCGGAATCCACTTTAAACCGTAGGTCCCGGTCTTAATAGGATCGTAGAGCGTTGCGGAGGTAGTGTTACTCCTCATCAGTGGCTTATCTTCAAGTTACACGCGCCCCTGGATAATGTAAAGTGAGTAACGTCTGTGCAGCGCTTGCCTTAAGGCATTCAAGACCAAGCTCTCTCAGTGTTTGCCAGCTGCATTAGAACAAAAAAAAAAATATATATTTCGTTGCATTTTGGAACAGAACTTATGAAAATAAATGTAAATATGATGACGTATAAATGAAGTTTTTAATATTATTTTTGAATATCGGTGGGGCACTTATGTAGGCCGATCGACAAGCGATGAGAGGTTTCGTTTGGTTTGTTGCACTACGGTAATTTTCCGCGCAGTTTAGGCTAATTAGACCGGGACCTACAGTTTAGCGTGTATTCCGAACCACTAACAAACACCCATGCCATTGCCAGGATTCGAAACTGAAGGATGTAGTACCAAGGCATGAGAGAAGGATATTGTCTTTCGGGAGGGTTTATACGAGGAATTGTACTCAATTTACGTATCGTTTAGATAAAACCCATAAAACTTTCGATAGGAAATGATGAAGGGGAGAGAGTATTAGGAACTGGATTAACTATTAGGGGTAATTGCCGTGAATTATACGTGTCGTATGGGGAAAAACCCGGAATACTCTCACTAAGCAACCTGACTATCTATGTGAGATAGGTTTACCCACATTTCTCCTACCGTCATCCAGCCTCCTCGTTTCTGAAAACAGTGACTACAATACTGTCACCAGTGGATTCTTAACTCAAACCTTTCTATGCGCCACGTTGCCACTGTGCTACGGGTCGGGCAAATGTTACCACTAGGTGAAAATTTAAAATGGCCGTAGTGTTTATCAATGATATAATTTTTAAAACTCGGATTCTTTGACCTATGAGATACCTATATTTCTAAAAGATATATTATATATATATAATATAAATTTTACAATTAAAATTAAAATAATATGTTATTTCTCCACACCTCAGCCCCTCACCTAGGGCTATATAGCCTTTACCAATTAGAAAGAAAAAAAGTCTTACATCAGTGGACCTCGTGTATACCACTAGCGGCATACCGACGGATGTTGAAGGGAGGAGATGGACTTTTAGGGGTAACCACTGCGCATTTACGTGTGGAATTGCGGATAACCCGGAAAACTCCTACCCGGCAGCCTGAGTATCGATGCGAGACGGTTCTACCCTCATTGTCTTTATCGTCATCAAGTCTACTCGTTTCTCGTTTCTCGTTTGTAGTGACTACAATACTGTCACCAGCGGATTCTTAACTCTAGCCTTTCTGTGCGCACGTTACCACTGGAACCACGAGTCAGGCGAATGTTACCACTAGGTTAACATTTAAAATGATCTTAATTTGTACCAATGATGTAATTATCAAATCCCGGACTCTTTGACTTACGAGAGACCTATATTCGAATTGTTGTTATTAATCCCTCTGGTGCAGGAAAGCCTATACCAGGTCCAAAGGACCCTGTCGCATGCGATGTCCTTATGGCTAAGGATAATATGCAGTTTCAATTTAGCGAGGAGCCACAATGGCTGACTAAACCTCAAGACAACGATCAACGATCCTATTAAACCGGGACGTATCATTTAAAGTAGATTCCGAACCACTACAAACATCCATGACACCGCGGGGACTCGAACCCGAAACCTGTGGCACCGAGAGCCAAAGAGCTAGACACTGGGGCATTTAGGCCCCTATTTTTCTAACAGGTATATAAAGATAAAAGGAAATATAAAATAATTACTAAATTAGTTTATTTGAAAATGGTATTTCTAAATTCGTAAGAGTATATTATCTTGGATACTAACAAATGTAAAATACGTAAACACAGTTTATTAAACTTTTTATTCGTCAAAATATTGTGAAAAACCTGTTCGCTGAAAATAATTAATTTCCAAATATGCTATTATATAATATATATGAAAATCATAAAGTGAATAAATATTTATACGCCATTCCTGATCAGAAATTTTAGTGGAGAACATCGAAACTTTTTCGGAAATTAAATTAATTTTACATCTGCATCTTTTTTTCCTTCCTATTAAAAAAATAAATAAATTCGCATTTTATACGTTAAGAAATAATATAAAGCCTAAAATAATTTACTGGAAAATCTTAATAAATCACTAAGATTTTTAAATAGGAGTACCACTAATAATTTAATTTACTAAGCTTTCTTTCGGAACAGGTACTCTACTTTGAAATCGTAGAATAGGCAGTATTAAAAAAGTATCTCACAAAAAAAAGTATGTTCTAATATTTTAACTATCATCTATTACATTGTTTCTGACTATAGTATGAAATTACTGGTAAAATAACTTGAGTTACGTGCATTAAAAATGTATTGACATTACTAACGAAAAATGTATTTCCGTATACAATATAATGGTGGCACGAAAATTGTTGAGAGAAAGCTGATTTTTTTATGTTCTCCTTTTTAAGAATAAATATACTGAAGAATGTTTTGCAACAAGCATAAAAGCTGTCTGCGATTTAAAACATATTTATTAAAGAACCGTTAATACATCTTTGTACAGATCTGATAAATCTTTGTAGGATTTCCTTTATATATGCAATTCCATATGTTTTGTAGTTATTTATCTTTACGATATTCATGAATTGTATATTTTAATAAAAAAGGGATTTAATAAAAAGTGTAAATGTGTATTTTATTATAAAAAGTGACTTGAAAATTATATTTATGTGGAAAATACGTGAACCAACAAGTAACAATAATAATAAAATAATCTACAATCAACCGTTTAAAAGTGACTTAGTTACTTGGCATGTTATTCTTTGAATGCCACATTCTAAACTGCCAGAAGTTTAGGCGATTTGAAACTGTTCTTATAAGGTTTGTGAGAATATTACCGCAATTGTTAATTTAACTATGTTGTTGTTAGTTTATGTTGTTATGTTGTGTTAACTATGCTTAACTATGTAATGTTAACTATGCTAACTAACTACTAAAATCAGTAGTCAATACCAATTAGCTTTAATTTTTGGCATTGGTACTCAACCCCGACTCAAGATGGCGTTGGGCGTTAGTCATTATACTCTATATACTTTTTTTATACCGGAAAAGTATATATATACATATAAACCTTTTTTTCCTTTACATCGTGTATTTATGAGATGATAAAATAACAGTACAAAATACTTTTTCTCAACAAATCCGATCTCAGTGTCAGAAACAAAAATTTGACATGAAACATGTCTCTAAATTTTCAATCCCCTGATTCTGAGCTCAGGACACGTTCCATTAGGATGGTACTTCCACGATCGAGTCGTCCTAATTTACCGATTCCTTTCCAAGAAAGGATAACTGGCCACCCAAATTAAACGGCACAAAATGCACACAAGGTTTTACTTCTTACTTACTCACGAATTCATCCTCCACGTGTTGGGAGTCCAAATTCCTGTCCCATATCGGCTTCTTCACTTGAGCGCATTTCTTGAACACAGGTTTGGACTGTCTGTCCGGACGACAGGGGAATAGAAAAGAGGCTCGTTCTGGATTCAGGACATACTGGTGTATCATTTTGAACAGGACAAAGTTATGTGAAAGTGAAACTGAGGTAATAGTAAGGACTTTTTATTCTGAACGTTTGATGTTGTTGTTCTAATGCAGCTGGCAATACAGACAGATAATCTTTTAATGCCATAAGTAAGGGCTGCATTGCTGTTACTCATTTAGCACTACCCAGGGGGCGCGTGTAGCTTGAAGATAGGCTATGGACGCCAGTAACACTACCTCCACTACGCTCTATGATCCTATTAGGACCAGAACCTACTGTTGAACGTGGATTCGAACCACTACAAACATCCATGGCACAGGAGGGATTTGAATCCGATACCTGTGGTACCGAGTAGCAGAGTGCTAGCCCCTCGACTCTTTTTGGGTTCAGGACATACTGGTGTATCACTTGCATAGGACAAAGTTACATGAAAGTGGTACTGCCGTAGTAGTAAGCGATTTTTATTTCGAACTTTTGATCTAGAATATGTTTCGTACATAGATAAACTATTTTTATATAACTGCTATAATAACTATATATAACTGCTTAAAAGCGATTTGGTTAATTGGCCGATTATGTATGTCCTTCCTTGAATGCCGCATTTTAAAATGCCGCAGTTTTTTTTTTGCCGATTTGTAGCTTTTTTGATTAAGTTTATGCAAATATTAACGTAATCGTTAATTTAATTACATTAACCACAATTAGCTGTCATCTCCAATTAACTGTAATTTTTAGTATGATGATACTCAGTTATATGAAAATGAAATTGCGTCATAGTAAGTAATTTTTGTTCAGAACTTTTTGACGTAGATTCTGTTTTGTTCATGATCAACTGTTTAAAGATACTTAGTCAATTGACCGGTTTTGATTAGTGTTTTGGACCACCGCTTGGACAGTGTTTTTAGTTATTAGGACCACTGTTTTGATTAGGCTTGTGCAAATATTAATGTAATTGTTCATTTAACTATGTTCATGAAAATTAACGGTGTATTTTATTATTGGTATTCAACCCCAACGCAAGATGACTTTCGAGTATCACGAATTTTAACACCAGTTTATTCAATTCTCCTGATCGCATGAATTTGTTATCAGTAGTTGAAATGAGCAAATGTTAACAGCCTAGATGCTACGCAGCGTTAATAATAACGCAAATGTTAACGTCAGTCAATTCAACTCTTCAGATAACAAAGGTTTTGATATTAGCAGTTGATTTCAGCGCCTATTAAATATTTTAACTCTTATGATATTCAAAATATTTAAAAATTCATTAATAAAATATTCAATATTTAAAATATTTTTTAAAAATTTCACTTTTAAATATTCATTATTTAAAATTTTTTAAAAGTTCACCTTTAAATATTCAATATTTAAAATTTAACTCTTATAATAATTATTATTTAAAATAATCAAAAGAAAGACTTTCTAATTGTATATAATATTTTAATTTATAAATTCATTATATACGTATATTTTATAACAAAAAGTGACTTTTAACTTATATTTACTAGGAAAATATGTGAGGCAACAAGTATGTGAAAACTGTAATAATGACAAAATAATTAAATTTCTACATCTTGCGTGAGGAAAAATAAAGGCGAAAATATTTTTGAGTAGAATGTAAAATCAACGTATAGCTGATTGAAATGAACGAATAATAAACTATCCTTCATATATACCTCTTCATTTTACATTATGTCTTTAGAAGATGATAAAATAACAGTAAAAAAATACTTCTTCTCTAAATTTTCAAACCCACTGATTCTAAACTGAGGACGTTCCATTAGGGATGATACTCTCATGTTCGAATCGTCCCTGATTCGCCGATTCCTTTCCAAGAAAGGAGAAATGGCTGCTTTTAACCTCCCAAATGAGACAGGACACAAAATGCACACAGGATTTTATTTCTACTCGCTCACGGATTCTGCCTCCACGTGTCGGGAGTCCAAATTTCCGTCCCATCTCGGCTTCTCATTTGAGCGCATTTCTTGAACACACTAGTTTGGACTGTCTGTCCGGACGACATAGAATAGAAAGGATGTTTCGTACTGGATTCAGGAATACTGGTGTATCATTTGAGCAGGACAAAGTTAGAAGAAAGTGAAATTGCGGTAATAGTAAAGGGATTTTCATTCGGAAATTTTGATCTGGAATATGTTTTTGTACTTAGATCAATTTTAAAAGCGACTTAGTCAATTGACCAATCATTCTTTGAATGTCACCTTTTAAACTGCTGCAGTTTTGCCTATTATGCCATGTCCTTGTTTGAATGCCACATTTTAAACTATCGATTGAGTTTTGCCGATTATCTCATGCCATTCTTTGAATGCCACATTTTAAACTGCAGTAGTTTTCCGATTATGCCTTGTCCTTTTTCAATGCCACATTTTTAAACTGCAGCAATTTTGCCGATTTCCCACTGTTTTGATGTAGCCTGTGCAAAGATTAACGCAATCGTTAATTTAATTACGTTGACGACAATTAGCGGCCAACTCAATTAACTGTAACTTTTAGCATTGGTACTGAACCTCGACGCAAGATGGCGTTAGAAGTTGCGCGAATTTTAATGCCGGTTTATTCAATTATTGTGATGGCATGAGTTTATTAACAGCGTCCACCCTACATCAATTGATTCAATTCTTCGGATAGCAATGGTTTGATATTAGCAGTTGATTTCAGCGCTTGTTGAAATATTTATCACTTATAATAATTAATATTCAATATATTTAAAAAAATTCCTCATCAAAATATTCAATATTTTAAATAATTTAAAATTCAATTCTTATGATTATTAATATTTAAAAATATTTAAAAGGGAGACTTTATAATATTTTTAAATGCAATTACATTATACATGTATATTTTGTAGTAAAAAATGTGAACGTGTAGCTCAAAGTTACTAGGAAAATATATGGACCAACTCTAAGAAGTATGTTAAAAAGAAAGACAATAATTATAAAATAATCCAGAACTTCACATCTTGATAAGATAGAAGAAGTAAAAATGTTTTTGTATAGAATGATAAAACAATATATAACTGATAAAAATGAACGAATCATATATACTAACCTTTCATATTTTACCGTTTCGTTTACATCATGTCTTTATAAGACGATAAAATAACAGTAAAAAATAGCTCTACGCTATAAATCCAATCTCAATGTCGGAAACAAAAATTTGACACGACACATTTCTCTAAATTGTCAGACCCCCTGATTCTAAACTCAGAACACGTTCCATTAGGGATGATACTTCCATGTTCGAATCGTCCCTGATTTACCGATTCCTTTCAAGAAAAATGGTCCCGCAAATAAAACGAGACGCAAAATGCACACAAAGATTTTATTTCTACTTGCTCGTGAATTCTGCCTCCACGTGTCGGGGAGTCCAAAATCCCCTCCCACATCGGCTTCCTCATTCGAGGCGCATTTCTTGATCTCCGTTTTTGGAATATTCTGTCCGGACGACAAAAGAATAAAAAGATGCTCGTCCTAGATTCAGAACATACTGGTGTATCGTTTGTCCAGGACAAAGTTGTGTGAAAGTGGAACTGCGGTTATGTCACAAAATGATTTTTTATTTGGAACTTTTGATGTTGAATATGTTTTGTATATAGATCAACTGTTTAAAAACGACTTAGTCAATTCGCCTGCTATGTTATGGCATTCTTTGATTGTTGCATTTTAAATTGCAGCTGCTTAGATTAGACTTGTGCAAATATTAACTTGACTGTTAATTTAACTACGTTACGTTAGCGGTCAACTCCAATCAACTATAATTTTTAGCATTGGTGCTGAACACCAACGCAAAGATATCGCAAATTTTGATGCCAGCTTAGTTAACTCTTGGCGACCCCTCATGGACGAGTGACTTGTTCTCCGGCGTTTGGCGCCTTTTCGTTTCGGGTTCGAATGGCGGTGCCATGGCGAATATTTGTAGTAGTTCGGAATCCACTTTAAACCGTAGGTCCCGGTCTCATAGGATCAATAAGCCCTGTCTGGGTACTATTACTCGCATCCGTAGCATATCTTCAATCTACACGAATCCCCGGGTAATTATTAAATATGTAACAAGGCTAACTTGCCCCACAATGAAGATTAATTGTCTCTGTATTGCCAGCTACATTAAGAACAACAGTATGTTAAAAATACAATTATAATAAAAATAATCTACAATTTCAACATCGTATCATAAAAGCATAAAAATGTTTTGGATAGAATGAAAAAAAACAACGTATAACTGAACGAATGATAAGCTGAGCTTTCATATTTTCTTAAGTATGAAAGCCTTTAGCCTTTCTTATTTAGCCTTTCTTTAAATTATGTCTATATAAGATGATAAGATAACAGTAAAAAATAATTTTTCACTATAAATCCGATCTCAATGTCAGAAACCAAAATTTGACACGAAACATTTCTCTAAATTTTCAAACACTTCTGTTCGAATTCAGGACACGTTCAGTAAGGATGATACTTCCATAATTTCGACTCGTCCCTGATTGACCGATTCCTTTCCAAGAAAGCAGAAGTGGCTGCTTTTAGCCTCTTAAATAGAACGGTACACAAAAATACACACAAGGTTTTATTTCTGTGATCTGAGAATTCAATTTTAGATTAGACTTATGAAAATTGAAAAAAGAGATAAGTTAATAAGAGATAATGTAATTATTAACTTATTTACGTTGACGAAAATTAACGATTAACTCAATTAACTGTGGTACCTGGCATTGGTGCTCAACAGCACTGACGTAAGGTGCGTTAGGAATTGCGCGAAATTTTAACATCCGGTTTTATTCAATTCTTCTGATGGCATGAATTTGTTATCAGCAGTTGAAATCATCAATTGTTAACATTTCTGATGAAAAGGTGTTTGATATTAGCAGTTGATTTCAACGGCTATTAAAAGAAATCGAACTCTTACAATAATTAATATGCAAAATACGCAAAAAAATGCATCATTAAAAATATTCAATAATTAAATTTAAAAATCAACCCTTATAATTATTAATATTTAAAATATTCAAAGAAAGACTTACTGACTGTATATAATATCTTTAGTTACAATTACATTACACACGTATATTTTATAATAAAAAGTGACTTAGTAGCTTGTATTTATTAGGAAAATATGTGACCAACAAGAGAATACGTGAAAAAAGACAATAATATAAATTAATCTGCGAATTTCTCCACATCGTGTGATAGAAAAATAAAACACATAAAAAATGTTTTTGGATAGAATGATAAAACAACCAGGCTATTTGTTGATCAAAATGAACGAATGATAAACTACATATATGTATATATACTTCTATATTACATATATATACTTTATCCATTATTATGGTTCGTTATACTACATACATATTCGTTATACTATATCTTTTATATGGAAAAGTATAAATATATACATATAAAACCTTTTTCCTTTTACATCATGTCTTTGTAAAAGGATGATAGTAAATAACAGTAAAAAATACTTTTTCTCCCAACAAATCCGATCTCAGTGTCAGAAACAAAATTTGACATATTATTTCACTCAGTTTTTAACCCCCTGATTCTAAACTCAGGACACGTTCCATTGAGGATGATGCTTCCACGTTTGAATCGTCTGATTGAAGTCCATTCCTTTTCAAGAAAGGAGAACTGGCCTTTAGACACACAGAAGCTCAGAAGCGGGAGGACATAAAAATACACAAGATTTTATTTCTACTCGCTCACGAATTCTGCCTCACGTGATCCAGGTCCAAATTCCCCGTCCCACATCGGCTTCCTCACTTGAGTGCGTTTTGAACACCGGTTTGAACCGTCTGTCGGACGACTTGGAACCAGAATGGACTGCTCGTTCTGGATTCAGGACATACTGGTGTGTCATTGTATCAGGACATAGTTAGAAGAAATAAAACTGCGTAATAGTAAGTGATTTTTTATTCGAACTTTTGATGTTGTCGTTGTTCTAATGCACGGCTGACAATACACGAGACAGTTAATCTTATGTCACAAGCAAGGGCTGAACCGCTGTTACTCATTTAGCACTACATAGGGGGCGCGCGTAGCTTGAGGCAGGATACACATACATCGATAACACTACCACAGCTCTACGTTCTAATAGGACATATAATTTAAAAATTCGAACCATTGCACAGCAGCAGTATTCAACCGTGCCTGTATATTAGCCCGAACTCTTCTAGCGCTAGGCCCCTAGAACATTTGATGTGAATTGATTTTGGCCACCTAAAGCGTTTTCTATACATGTTATAGTAGCTGTATATAACTGCTAAAAGCGATTTAGTTAATTAACCGATTATGGTCATGTAACTCTTTGAGTGCCGCACATTTGAATCTAAAGCTTAGTTTGCGGTTTGAAATTGTTTGTTTTAATGACTTGTGCAAAATATTAACGTCATTATTAATTTAACTACGTTTTACAACTATTGGCGGTCAACTCCAATTAACGCTATAACTTTTATCCATTGGGTACTCACCCTCAACACAAAAATGACCGTAAGAGTTGCACGGTTTGCCGTGGATGTTTGTAGTGGATCGAATTCACCTTAAACCTTAAGGTCCCGGACTGAGTATGACTGTAGAGATTAGTGAGGGTATTACTCACATCAAAGAAACATATCTTCAAGCTGCGTGCCCTCCGGGCAATATTTAATAAAAACAAAGGTGCAGCCCTTGCGTATGGAATAAAGATTGACTGTTCATCATGTTTTGCCAGCTGCATTAGAATCACAGTATGATAAAAACGACAATAATAATGAAATAATCTAGAAATTCAACATCGTGTCATAAGAAAAATAAAACATACAAATGTTTTGGATAGAATAAAAAAAACGTATAACTGAACGAATGATAAAGCTAAGCTTTCATATAAACTTTCCTTCATTTAGTGTCTTTTAAAAAATGATAAAATGACAGTAAAAAAATAACGCTTTACTTTTACCTCAAATCCGATCTCAGTGTCCGAAACAAAAGGTGACACGAAACATGTCCTCTAAATTTTCAACCCCCTGATTCTAAACTCGGGACGTTCCGTGGGAGGATGCTTCCCACGTTCGAATCGTCCCTGATTCACCGATTCCTTTCAAGAAAAGGAGAACTGGTCAACAAATAGAACGAGACTGAGAAAAATGCACACAAAGATTTTTATTTCCTGCTCAGTCGCAAATTTTGCCACCACGTGTCGGGAGTCCAAATTCCCGTCCCACATCGGCTTTTCTTGAACGCCGGTTTGGACTATCTGTCCGGACGACATGGAATGAAAAAGAAGGCTCGTTTTGGATTCAGGAACACACTGGTGTATCATTGATCAGGGATAAGAAGTTGTATGAGTGAAACTGTAGTAATAGCAAGGGATTTTTATTCTGAACGTTTGATCTAGAATATGTTTCGTATCCCCACCATTTTTAAATTGCAGAAGATTTGCAACTTTTCGATTGGTCTTGTTAATATTATTGTAACATGTATTATTAATTAAATACATTGATGGCGAAAATTAGCTGTCAACTCCAATTAGCTTGTTACTTTTAACGCATTAATAGCGCGTGATTTTACCGCAAGTCGATTCAACTTCAGTAGTGTGGGTACCAGCACTGAAGATGACAGCCCACACTACTGCATTGGATTCTTCACTTAACTGAAACATCCAAAAATGAAACACCTATCTTGTTTCCTACTTCACCGTATTCACCGTGCGAGCACTTCCTGGCTATTTCTAAACTCAAAGAACCACTCCGTTGACTTCTGTTTTGCCGAGTCAATGGAAGATTCAACGCTATGATCCCTCCCTTTGCCGAATGACTTTTTAGCGCATGCATTGAAGTGGAAAAAAGTTGGCATAAGTGAATTGTGTCCGGAGGGGGAGTTCTTTGAGAAGACGATGAAATAAATTTGGAAGAATAAAAGAAAATAAATTTGGGAGTTTTGAAAAAAAAAAAAAATGATTAGTCCCTGACTTTTCAGGCACAAAAAGTAATCGTTAATTTAATTACGCGATTGAAAATTAGCGGTCAGCTAAATCAGCTTCCCTCAATTTTTAACATTGAGTGCTCTAACCCCGACGCAAGATGGCGCGTTGCAACGCTGGCTTAAGTAACTTGGGGCCTCGTGACCGAGTGATTGCTCTGGCGCTCGTTGCCACAAGTTTCAGGTTCGAGTTCCGACTTTACCATGGATCTGTTTTGTAGATGGATCAAATCTACTAAACCTTAGGTAGGCGTTGTGAAGTGGTGTTGCTCGCATCCTTGGCATATCTTCAAGCTACACTCAAATCGGGTAGTGATAGGGTTCATGCAAGTCTGTAACAATTACTTATGGGAAAAAGATGAATTGCAGCATCTAGTGTTCCTAACTGCATTATAACAACAGTAATGTTAAACAGACAATAATAATAAAATAATCTAAATTTCAACATCATGTGATGAAAAATAAAAATACTAGAAATAAAAATGTAATTAATATTTAAAATAATCAAAGAAAGTTTTTATTTATAAATAATATTTTAATTATATTCCATTATTCACAGGCGTATCTCATAATACTTGTAACTTATATTTGACAAGAAAATACGTGGACCAACAAGTATGTTAAGAAAATTATAAAATGAATTCCGAATTTCTACATCGTGTGATAAAAAGTAAAAGACATAAAATTATTTTGGATAGGAAATGATAATACCAACGTATATGATCAGAAGAACAGGTATAAAATATCTGTACATACCCACTTTCCCTTTACATTATGTCTTTATAAGATGATAATAAAATATAATAAAAATCTTCCTATAAATCCAGTCAAATGTCGGAACAAAATTTAGGCATGAAACATTCTCTAAATTTTGAACCCCTAAGTTCCTTTCAAAGGACTTGTTCCGTGCAGGATGATGGTTCCACGTTCGAATCGTCCCCTGATTCTGATTCTGCCCAGAAGGAGAACTGGCCCACAAGTAGAACGAGACGCAAAATGCACACAAGATTTCATTTCTACTTGCTCTGAGTACGTCCACGTGTCAGAATTAAAATTCCGTCTAAATCGGCTTCGCCGGTATCTGCCCCAGACACCAGTTTGGAACTATCCGTCCGGACGACACGGAATGAAGAAAAGATAGTCGTTCCGGATTCAGGACATACCGGTGTATCACTTGCGCAAGGACAAAGTTGCATGTAGGTGAAATTTGCAGTAATAATGTAAGGGATTTTTATTCCGAACACGATCTAAGTATGTTTTATTACATCGCAGTCAACTGTTAAAAAACGATTTAGTTAATTGGCCTATTATGTCATGACATTCTTTGAACGCCACGTTTTTAACACTGCAGCTTTTTTTGCCAATTTGTAACTGTTTTGATCAGGCTTGTGCAAATATTAACGAAATCTTTAATTTAATTACGTTGGCGAAAGTGCGATGAATTCAAATTAACTGTAACTTTGCTGTTGGTAAGACAGCTACCAAGGTTATGGCATCAATCTTAACCCGCAGATGGTTTTAGGATTTTCGTGAATTTTAACGCCGACTTATTCTACTGCTGGATAGCAAAGTCGGTTAGTATTAATAGTGCTTCACAATCTCGGAGCTAAGTGGTTGTTGAGATAGCGCTGATTTTAACCCGCAAAGTCAATTCCAACTCTTCAAATAACAAAAATCCAGATTAGCAGTGGAGGATTTAAGCGCATATTAAAAAAAAATTCAAATTTTTCGACGACAATAAGTTGCTTTTTGTCACTCTACGGTCATTTATTAGCCACTTGTAGGCTAATTAGACAGGACCTACAGTTTGCGTATATTCCGAACCATTAACAATACCATGCTGCACTCACCAGTGCAATGCAGGTTTAAACTTCTGAATTATTGTTATAGGAGTCAGAGAGCGCCTTCAAGCTATTTTCATTCTTCAGTAGGAAACCTATAGATAAAAATATTACAGTGAATATTTTGCGAATGAAATAGCAAAAATAAATAAATAAAAATTAATTTTTTAAAAAAATAACATGTTTAAAAATATGGTAGAGTTGCAATGACATCATATAATATATAATAGACACCTTTTCCTCAGGTTTAATTCATCGGTTTTCTTAAATTTTTATTAACAAAACTCATTAAATTAAATCGTATTGGGATTAACTCGAGCAATAGGGATCTCTGTTTGTAATATATCCAAAAATATTGGGCAAAATAAATTTAAGCTAAAAAGAGAGTTATTCTTAACCTAGATTATATTTTATCGATCGATCCATAAATCGATTTTCTCGCATACGCTATATTTATATTGGCGTTCTTTTCGAAAGCCCATTTGCGAAAAAGTTACTAATATTAGAAGTATAAAAATTACATATTTATAACTTGCATTTATTTTTTTTTACGAATTTTATATCTTTATTAATAAATATTTTATTTTATTTTATTAACCAACATATTCATTAAGGTTAAAACTTTCTAAAAACAAATCTTACATAAAAATTCATGTCTTTTAATACGCGATTTTACTCAAAGAAATAAAACGCCACTGTCACCTTTTCAAGTACTTTTTGTGTTATCCTACTTGCAGATGAGGTCTAATGGTGGAGTGACTAGCCTCGGTGCAAGTTTCGGGTTCAGATTCTCGGCGCAGTGATTTCCGAAATCCGCGCAAAAGTCGCGTGAGCCTCGGAACTGGCTCCTCTTGATAACGGAATTTGGAGATGAGGGTGACCCACCATCAGACTTAACCGCCATGGGGCTGTTGCGCCAATAATTATAGTGGTGAAGTTGTTGACGATATTGAATTATAACTTTTTTGCAGATGAAATACAAGAGAATACTCTTTTCAGAAGAACATTTCCCTTGTTGGGTCTTCGATAAATATATTTTATGCTCAGGAGTGGAAGTGTGTGATTAGTTTAATATTATTCATATTACTTGCATAATATGTACATACATTGCAAAATTAAGGGTGTTAGAATGTATCTGTTAAAATTAACTATTTTTAGCTTCAGGTAACGGTTAAAATAAAAATTAACAGCTTTTCCCATATCTAGTTTTAATAAAAATCGAAAGGGCATACGGCTTCATTTTGCTAGTTTTCAGAGAGAAACAGAATTTTGTTAACCTATAGTGACGATATTGGTATGCATCAGTTTGCATTCATTTCGGGAGAAAATGTTGTTTACTCAATCGAAGAGGAGATATGTGAATAGTGTTATATAAGGATGGGGAGCTCAAGGACTATAATCTATCCACTAGCACTACATATATCTTTCATGAACATGAGTTGTAAGGTTTCCACTTATTTTTGTATGATACTTTCTCCACAACGCTCTACGATCGTGTTGAACCGGGACCTACGGAGTTTGGAGTGAAAGTTCGAACCACTACAAACATCCATGTGGCACCGCCGGGAGACTCGAACCCGAAACCTACTAGCGGTACCGAAGCGCCAAGAAGCGCTGGCCGCTCTGCCATTCGGCCTCAGAGGAGATAAAGACCACCCAGGAGACAAACAAATAGCTGGAAACTATACAAAGTCTGAGCAAAGTTTTCAAATCTCAATGGTTTTTAGGCTTAAATCAAATTAGATTACATCAGTTTTGTTTACATAATTGTTCTTAAATTGAATTATGCATATAGGAACAATTAAAATAATATGAATAGTTGAAGCTTACATTTCGACAATTTTTATGTATTATTTATTTTTTTAATGAATTCTGATTTTATGTAATTATGTATGCATGTATTATTTTGCCCACTAAATTCCCCACCCTCTATCTCTTTTCTCTACTCCTACATTTCCTGATTGTATCTTCTACTTATAAGGCGTTTCTAGAAGAGATAGAAGCTAAAAATAAGAAATTATTTGTTTTAACATGAGAAATTGTAATTATCACAGATATAGGAAAAAAAAAATACTTTGCAGAATAAAATGCCAAGATAATGCAATAATAGCATTTTATTCATCAGAACTTCTTAAACTTAATAATCATGTTTTATAGAAAGTAATCCATAAGGCTCACACTGAACAAGCATAACACTAATAAAAGCAGCATTTTTTCATATACACATAATATATGTAAATTTCCAACTAATAATAAAAAAAAAAAAATTATTGCTGTAAAATTTTTCATTAATAAACTTAATTTTTTTGAAACACAAATAAGTGATCTTTTATAATTGTTGAAAACGAAAAGCAAGTGACTAATAATATAATAATAGTGTCTTTGATTACAATTGCTACTGTAATTATTCTTATTCAATGAATAAACAAGAATAATTATAATTATTCTTAACTTGTATAATTAATATTCTTCTAATTATTAATTATTATTAAAACAAGAATATAATTATTATTATTATTCTTTGTTTTAATAATTATTATTATTAATACAAAAATATCAATTCTTGTTTTAATAATAACATAATAATAATTGCAAGAAACAATATTAATTTTCTAATTTGAACAATAACAATAATAATTACAGAATTATATAGTAATTATTCGTTTGAATAAGAATAATTAAAAATATTAATTATCCTTGTTTTAATAATAATATGTAATTATTATTATTATTATTAATAATGTCTTGTTTTAGAATAATGTTAACAAGAATAATGTTAATTATTCTATTTAAACAAGAATATTAATTATTATAAACAAATAAAATTAATTATTGTTTTTGCTTTCCATTACAAAAGAACATTATAACATAATTCATAATGCTTTTGTATTTCCTATTGTGTACTATTAATACAGCTTACTCTCCACCATATCTTGCTTTATTTTTTTATTTATTTTCTTCGTTTTATTTATTTTTTAATTTTAATTTTATTTTTTGTTATTTTAATTTTCTTTATAGGGATTTTGTTTATTTATTCCAATATTATTTTAAGTCAATTTACTATCCATGAATTGCATTTTTCAGAAGTTTATAGGGGCTTAAGCAATACATCAGC